>OZ034734.1:28559106-28564106 GCA_964027065.1 Pocillopora grandis | reverse complement strand
AAAGAACCTCTTTGAGATCAATATCCCTGTTCCTCGCAGCAACCAGAAGGCGACCAAAAAGCTCACGATCAGCATTAACAGTTACAGTTTTATCTTTCTGTTTGCTCACTGCAACTTTCTTTGCCACAGAACTGAATGTTTTAATCTTCAGCCGCTGGATTGGATCCCAGAAATTTATTTCATTTCTCTGGATTCACGATGAAAGAAAGGTTTCCATGCTTTTTCTGCCTAACTCTTCTGCGTTGAGAAGAATGCTTCCATCTGTGCCTGGAAGAACAACACCAGTGGCAAGATTACTTAAGGTTAAGGGTATTTCCTCCTCTGAGATTTCTTCTGGAATCTGAAAAGGGTCACTGAGGAGACCACTCTTGAAGGTTTCAAACAACTTCTGTACGTCTCTCTCATCTCTGCTCACTCTTGTGGCTTCAGCCTCCTTGTGTGTCCCAGTGCGGTCGCAGTTTTCTAGACCACACATCTCCTTTAGTGCATGTGTCATGGCTGCTCGCTCGTGAATGGTTAAGAACCATCGGTCTACAGCATCTTCGTTCGTACTCATTCCAACTATGCCCCCCTTTGTCTTGGTATCAAGGTTAATTGATTGTTCCAGGGCCATATTCGGCCAAACTTGCGCAAACGGTTGGTTAGAGCGGCTTACACTGTGGTTTCCAGCAATGAACTCTTGGTGAACTGCGGGGTGAGTTAACTGCAACATGTGCATGTCAGAGAGATAGACTGGAAGCCATCTGGAATAGTTGACCCTGTCCATAGAGAAAAAATGGGGAACCATTTCTGTTGTGGCGGAGAGGTGGAGTTTCCAGTTTCCGGTTCGTTCAGCTTTAACGAACTGCAGAAGCAGCAGCACCATATTAATGTATCCTTCCCAGAAACTAAAAACTTTGGACTTTTCTCTGCCTTCAGATTTGAACCGCTCAAACAGTGTCATGACAGGATTAACACAACCTTGAAATGCTTTCCAGGCATCGTTAACGAAGCAACCCTGTCTCACTGTATTCCGACACTCCCTACTTTGGTCAGCAACACTTTGTCTGACTCGGTCATCCATACCAACTGCTAGTCTTGACAGCCAGTTTAGGAAGGCTTTCCACAACAACCGGAAGAGCGCCTCCATGGTTAACTTGTGGGCACGAATACCTCTGTTATATGACTTGCCAAGCATCAAAACTGAGGTAGTACCAGCTGCATAAACCCCTGACTCAATCAGTAAGTCTTCCAAGCCTGACTGTGCATACTTCTTTCCAAGCAGAGAGAGAAAGTTAAGGGCAATGTGGAACCCCCCCATTTTGATCACAGTGTTTTTAAATACCTCTGGGTATTTCATTTGTAGCTGCTTAGCTTTTGCGTAAAGGGCAAGATCAAAGGTAATTACAGAATCGTGCTGTCCCATTGTGTCGCATATCTTTTGGGCCAGTTTCATCAGGGTGTAAATAGTGCTAAAGTTGCTAGACTCTGCATGGATCATTGGGTGATAGCCGATATTGGTCTTCACAGGAATGGTGGGGTGTGTGATGGCATTGAACCCACTCCAACCAGGTATAGTCTGTTCCTCTGGAGACTGTTGATTAGATGCCATGAGAGGATCAGAAAGACGAAGTAACATCCAGCATAGATAGAAACTGTTGGTCGCACTGAAACCAGGTAATAACATCGTTCCCAACAAAATTAGTTAATGTAGGATGTCTGCCTCCGAAACTAACTTCCTCCATGGCAACTACATTTTGAGCAGAATCCAGTGATCGCTTCTTCTTGGAGTGGTCAGCAAGCACAATCCGTTCTGGCAGAGGACCGTACTGCTTTGGCTGATATATAGCAAGTGTTGTTGCATGCGTTGTGTTCTTGCCGTCAATGGTTTCTTCATTAATATCGTTGTTATCAGCCGCCAACTGAATGTGTGACGAACGTTCAGCAAGCGAACTGAACTGAAATGAACTGAACTGTTTTGTTTTGTGTGATTATTTACTATCGTTTAAATTCTATTATCGTTTCATTGTTCATTCTTTTAATCATTTATCAGAGCGTATTTGATCGTGTTATTAGCCGCCTATCATGTTTAAAGCCTGTTGCTTACATAATCTCTGTAGTATCACATATCGGAGTGTCGGAGTAAGTTGTCGGAGTATATCCATCTAGAGTTTTCTATCGGAGTTATTGGAGTTTTCGGAGTAACTGGAGTCACTTTCCCACGGAGTTTCTTTTACCCTTTTTACGCAGGATCAAACGTGAGTTTCCTTTGTAAATTTAATCGCCTTTTTTTATCGTCACATTCATTTGTAATTTCCATAGAATCATTTCTGATTACGCAATCATAAATTTCCTTTTAGTTTTCACCGCATTGTAACACGTTGTACTCAATAAAAACTGGAATGAGACGGATGTGTATATGTGGTTGACACTCAACGTAATCCCAACACTTGGGTACGCGACAGAATGAATGCACCAGGTCTTATGTTAGTAGGGATCACAACACCACTGGCATGTGCTCTCGCTAAGCTTTCATTTGCCAAGCTGGTCTCCACTTGTTCGATCTCTTCATAGGAAGAACAGTTACCCATTCTGTTTAAAAGTGTTATCAGTTGTTTGGAACCAGTTAAGTGCTTGATGGTCATTTCGAGACCTACGTGCTTGGGCAACTTTACTCTGGCATGTGATGCACAACGAATAAGATCCTGCCCAGCCATTACAATCTTCCGCTCATCGGTTGTACTCCTTGCACTAGAAGGTGAGTCGTCGCTGTACTGTTCTCCAGTAACAATCCACCTGGTAAGCCAATAAAGGCTCTTGGGAAGAAGAGATTTTGCAGTATCCAAGTGTAAATCTCAGATGTCAAGTGGGTTGATGTTAATGCCCTCACATCTCAGCATCTCCCGCCTGATAATGGAAGCTATAGTGTAGATGTCTAGGAAACTGAAAGTTTCTGACTCTGGCTTATCCATGCTGATAGAGTTTGTTTCGTCACGTAATGGACAAGTGCTTGCTGCATTTATGACATCAATTAAGGAGATGGAGCTGCTGAAAACAATTTCCGGTCTGGATTGTTGAGGTGACTGATGGAAAACAAGACGTTCCTTAAAATGAGCCATCAATCGTGCTTTCAGCTTCTGCTTTGTGTAGCTACCTGCATCAATTCCTATCTTTTCCAGCTCCTTCTTGAACATTGCCAGCAAAACATTCATGTCGTAGGCTTTTCCTTCCTCAATTTCGGGGGTTATGACCTTCACTAACTGATTGAAGGCTTGATCAAAAGTGCTTTCCTCTCTTGTGGATGTAGCGACGTTCTGTTTCCTCTTGATATTAACCTTGCTGATATAGCAGGCATGACACGCTTTGTGGTATTTTCCTTCCGCTGCAATAAGATCATAGCTAACCGACCGAAGTATGGATAACAGTTCATGGTCTCCTCTTGCCTCTGCAGATTCCTTTATACTGTTGCATGCTTCAAAGGTGGCGATGTTTATTAGCTGTCGGTCCTTTTTTCTTGCTGCATTTTTGCAGAAAAGACACTTTGACCAATCAAACACCATGCGTCGCTCTTTAGATTCTGCTTGAACATCACTTGAGGATTGTACTCCATAATACCGTAAATTCTGTTTGCTGGTATATGTTTCGTAACACGATGAATGCCACAAAATATCTTCCCGGCTACATTACGGAGATCGTCAGCTGACAAACGATGCGAGATTTCATCTTGCCGAACTTCAAGAGCAGATATGACTTTCTGTATTGAAGAGAGTTTTCCAGAGCGAAGGACGTCACTGCTACTCTGGCAAAAAATGCACTTACCGAAAGAAGTTTTCTTTGCTCTCTTTGCTGGCATGAGAAAAAGCTGCCAACCATCCTTTTCCTCCATGTCGTCTACAGCATTTGTGAGACTTATTACCTGTGCAGATAATTTATTTCCAGACGTTTTCACTTTTAAATCGGCTTTTACAAAAAATACATCAGAATTACGTATCTGACGGAGTTTTAAAATAAAAAAGAGCTCTGTCTAAAACTCCTGCTGATAACCTCAACACATTGCTAAAACATGTTTTTTAAAGGAAGGAATATGATCGAGCAGGAAAGGAAATACAAATGATGATATTACTAGCAGGTGCAATAGCGATGTTCTAGAGTCTCAGCGCATGAATTTTGAGAAAAACGAGAGCAAACAAGTCGCCGTAATACAGTTAAGATATCAAACCTTATCTATCTTGAACTCTTTGATGGCCGTTTACATCCACAATCGCATACAAAACTCCGTTTATAAATCTGATTCTGAGGATCCAAAATGGCGGTCTGAAAATAAGGCCTGGATACTAATTTGCCATGGCTTGAACGATTCCTTATCTTTCAGAGAAGACAAGGCATTCATTGTTCCTAAAGCAACCATAACCACTAAAGCTCACTACTTTAAACCACACCGGACAGAGATCAAGGATATTTAAGGCGATATATAGCCTTTATAGAACGTTTTGTTGAAAAAAATATTGAATATTTTAAACTTTGAAACAGTTTACTGATATTAATAAAATCTGAATTTATATAAGAAAAATATTCATTAAAATTATATTCTTGTGATATTACTTTTTTACATCTTTTTCATACCACTTTTTCAAAGATTTGACCCGTTTTGAGGGTGCTTTTATTCCAGCCTCGTTTCCATGTAAACAGTGACGGAAGAGAGACCAGCACTAACATTGTCGATTTTCTGGAGTTCTACGCTTCCAAATGTTTTTTTTTTAATGTAATTCGAAAGAACACGACTTCTTTGCATCCTCATATGATGAAAAGCCTGAATAAGTCCTTTACCCTAGTCTCAGCAGGATTTGAAATATGTCAGGATCGACAAAAGAGGCTGCTTTTTGACGAAAAAATAGTCATGTGATAATCACGTGACATGCTGTCGTACCATGTGAACACTCATATTGTAGGCAGGTACATGCTCATCACTTTTCCAGAAAGGTTTGGGGCACTTTAGCGGAAGAAGATGAAATTTGAGGTCA
>OZ034734.1:28516606-28556606 GCA_964027065.1 Pocillopora grandis | reverse complement strand
TACTACTACTACTACTACTATTACTATACTACTGTTATACAACTTCTACTGTTGCTGTTGTTACTGTTGATGTTGCTACCACTTCTGTTACTAAAATACTATACTACTACTATGCAACTTCTACTGCCACTTTACTACTACTACTATACTTTTTGTTATAGTACTACTACTACGTCTGTTGCCACTGCTACTACTAAATCTTTTACTTCTATATTCTATATTACTGCTGCTTCTTTTGTTGCTACTGTTGACTCAGTAGACAGGTGGAGTATGAATTAGTGAGCAGCGCAGGGGAAAGTCTGAGCTTGATATATCAACTATGACACTTGATTAATTCAACGGCTATTACAGTATTTAGGCAACGATATTAATTCTCCTTTTTGTCTGAGAAAAAGGAAAAAAGGACAATGCAAATTGAATGACTCCTGACAAAACTAATTATTTGTTAACGAGTGAGATTGGTAGCGCTGGTAATGACTGATCAAATTGCAAATTCTTTGTTCTGTAATCTTCACTGTCACGTACCCTGTTCTTTTTTTTTTATCATCATCATTATTGGCTCGAAAGCACTTTACAGTTAGAACTTACTTGAGTCTGACTAAAGCGAAATGGAAATTCCAACTGATCAAGAATTGAAATTATCATTTTGTTGCATGGGAAAACGATCTGACATTTTTATTTAGGATATTGGCCTAATTGGTGATATACACGTAATTCTACGGTTCGGCGGATATTCCTGTTTTACAAGTTTTCAGGTTCAATGAGCATGATATGATCATAGCTACTGTAGTGTGGGCATTAAAATGACCAGTCTCATTTTCTTTGTCAGAAGTTGCTGTCTCTGTGTTTATCTTAAGTTTAACTAATGTTCTGTGTAACCTTGAGATTGAAATAATAATCTCTAGGCCTAAGTGCTTCAGGATTCGATTCAAGTAAAAGAGAACTAAAGGGTTTAACTATGAAATCAACTGACGGACGTGTTTGAGGAAAATATTTTCCATGCAAATTACTTTAACTCGGATCTTGATTCAATCTTCCACAACTGAGCACGTGCTTGGCATGGAAGCCTTTATTTCAAGGTTATTAAGTTTTCGCTCGTGTTATCCTTCTAATAGTTGTTGCATTTTTCTGTCAAACGAAAGCTTGTGTGTGGAAAATACTTAAAAGATAAAACAAACAACAACGACGCAAATGCAAATAGCTTACAATGAACATTACCTCTTTTAATTTTTGAATCGTTTGTGCTATACCTTTGCTTTCTTTGACATCACAACCATTTTTACATCTGAGGATAATTATTCTTTTGTTTTTCTGCATGTCGTTTTCCTACAGTTGGAAGTTGAACGAAACGTTTCAAAGATGTGTAACCCAATTTTGTAACCAGTAAACGTCTAGTGAATGTCGCATGGGGTCATCTTTATGTCAGTTGTTATACACATTATTGACTAAACAATGTTTTGGATATGGAAACATTTCAGTCAACAAGCGAAATTCGCTATTTCAAGGATGAGAAGCCTTTAGTTTTTCATTTACGATATTGGCCTGAAATGTTTTTGAGAGCCTTTTACACAATCTGGGATCACACAACAAACTGTGCACAAATACTCTGTCATTATTTATTTCACATCAGCTGTTTCCACCAATAAATTGTCGTTGAATAAATGACACTCTAAAGCGAAAGGCCGGCCTTAAACAGTTTTCGTCGTTTCAACAGTTTTCTTAGGATATCACTTATCATTCATTTCAGGCCGTCAGTTCAGACTTCTATGCACTGAATATGGTAATTATTTCCGTAATTACTGTCCCAAAACTCTTGGTTTAAAGCACGATAGCGTATTGCAAACTCCATGCGTTGATTTGCTTCAAAGTCAAAGGGAATTGTGATACGAAAGGTAAACTTGTCAGTGTTTCCATCTGAACAAGAAGACAGGTAATCTGCCCAAATGTCTTTATAAGACGTCCAGCCATCTACTGTAAATCGTACGGAAACCTCTTTCGTGTAACATAAATTTGTCACTCGAATAAGTCCGGCAACAACAAAGTTATCGCACGCGATATTCTCAAGGGATACATTCTGGCTGAAAACTCTTTCCATAAAGCTGCATTCTGCTCGTGAAGGTGCTAAGAAGCACGGGCAAAGATATCGATATTTACTTCGTTGTCTTCTGGTCACATTACCGTTGACATCACGATTGTTTTTCTGAGCACCCAGGGCGATTAAGTTTTCTTCGCTACTGCACGGAGTTATTGTTTTCACGAACTCGAGTTTGAGACCAACTAGGTCTGCGAAGCTAACTCTCTTTGTCGCAGACCCTGTTAGAGTCGGCCCAGAGCTATTAGCTTTCGCATCCATCTTCATTTCTGTTCTGTTTTCGGATCACAGCCGGTCAAGTGGTTCAAGTCTTTCCTTTCAGTATCCGGCAGTCGGGCAAGTGATGCCACTGCTCGGAAAAACTCGGAAGATTGACGTCACTTCGGAATCTAAAATGAACGATATTTTGGCCTTAATCGATCTTTGCGCCTAGCCAAGGTTCTATGCATGTTTTGCACAAATTCGAATGGAAGGAATAATTTAAAACGCAGTTTTGATTTGTATACCGACCATCACATCAACTTTGAGAAATAATCATACTAAAGAAACAATATATTTTTCTACTTACAAATGTTCCAGAGCTTTTATCGTGCCTGATTCTTCGATGCAAAAGCCAAACACCTTTCCCAGATTGCCAGCGAAAGATTTCCCAGCGAAAGCTCTTGACCGTCGGGGTGTTATTTAACAATACTTTTCCTCCCGTATAAATATCTTTTCACGATACCCTGAACTAGATTTTGTGACGGTTTGTTTTCCTAAAAGCTTTTTATATCAACTGGACACACGCCAACCGAACGTCACCAAAAAAGCGTGACTAACTTCATGAATTCAATAAACATTCGTAGCTTATGAACAACAACCGGAATCGGTGAGGAAATATTTCAGTAGGACTTCGAGGCTGAGAAAAGCTTTCCTTTTTCTTTAGATATGGTGAAAAAGCCGGACAAAATGCACCCAAAATCTGTTCATGAAGACATTTATAGACATGGCATGCGGACATTGAATCGCCAGAAAGCGCCGACAGCCTATGACGTCATTATCTATGTCCCTTTAGGTCGAAGACGTGCGTGAGGTCGCATCTTGAGCGTCCATACTGAGTTCTAGTACATTTTACTTGCGTGGAAAGTTCAATTTTATTTAACAATATGTTTCATGGAATTTGTGCTCAATATTTTGGCCTACTTTTGCAGCAATTTGTTATTAGGTTTTTCTTTGTGTGCTGACCTGCGCGGATTGAATATTTTACCGTCATTTTGGGAAGAAGCATCGAAGGGTTTTGTCTGGCGTGACAATGTTGAGACACTGTTTGTCATAAAATGGATGATTTCAATTTTTTGGTCGATGGAAAAGGCTTTTAGTTGTCAGAATGTAGAACTAACGATTTTCTAATGCTTGTTTAAACCCTTCATCACCTTGAAAATTACGATGTTTGTTGAAGAGGACATCACAGCTTAATAAATGGTGATGTTGTTCGACACTTCTAAATTTGTAAATATGATAAGAAAGATGGTTCGAATCTCAAGGAGGAAAAATTTTAATCGTTTCTTTCACGGGCGTGGTACTGTACAGAGCACGCTTCGATGCTATACTACTGCGCTACCATGGTCTGTAAGGTTCACCGTCGAGTTCTTAGTAATTCTGCGATAGAACATCGGCGTTAAAGCCGAAGTGCAGCTTCCAATCTTGCGTAGACTCGCGTGCGCACGCCTGGAGCTGGCAAACTTCTTATTATCGACAGGCATCGAGGATAGGATAAACGGGGTTAACTTGAACTCACATTGGCCGAGGAACTTTGAAATTGGGAAGACAGCAAAGGGAATAACCTGTTCCTGTTTAAACCGGAAAGAGAACTAAAAAGGATGAAAATTGCATCAGTATCTTAAAGATGCCTGAATAATTTTTCTGGTTTGAGGGGAAGGGATCTTAGCTGTAACAAGTCGCTAGGCTTTGAATAGGTTCTCATCATCAGCGCTTCCGTATAAGCGTTTCTTTGCCAAGGGAGAGCATGAGGCGTCGTAGTGAGGCCTGCAAGGGAGTCTAAACTCTCTCCCCGACTTATCTGATATCTCTTACAGGGCGAAAAAAACTCACGTCCTGTAGCGCTAATATAAGGGCCTGTTCGGAGGTTAGCTAATCGCTCTTGTTCTAGGTGCGCACACTAAGGCATCTACACAAGGGTGTGTGGGACCCCAGGTCGGTAAGGTAACGTCACAGTAGAAAAGAACGAAGCACCATAACCCAGCGGTGGTTCCAACTTACAACTAAACAGGCGTTTCAAAAGTTTAAACTCTACATTTGGAGTTAAACGAACCTTGGTTGACCGTTACTTTCCTTCTGAACTATCGGACGCGATGGTGTGCAAAAATCACGCTATTTAAGAGTTGTCACGCCACAGGAAATGTTCAGGTAATATCACCGTGATATAAACTAGTTAGTTTAGCACACATCGATCTTTGCCCTTGCCGAGTTTTTATCCAATAATAAAAAAAGAGAAGTTGAAGACAAAAGTCTAATTAAAGTATGCTGATTCTCTCGATGGATGCTTGGACTGAATTGTTCTTATTAAAATAAGACCACGGAGTCGCCGTTCGATTATGCTTTCGTAATATTTGTTTTATTCTCGATTTAAACCACAGGTTTGGTACTAAGAATTTGGAAAAATAATCTATGACATATAAATTTCGAGTTTTCCATAAATAAAGTCGTTAGTTAAACTGAAATGATCTTTATGAGAGATTATTGTTCACTTTCACGCATAAATTAGAAAAAACGCAACGATCGAAACTCGATTACCTAAGTTGACATTATTAACAATGTAAAATACGTTTTCTCCGCACAGGAGCACAAAATACTCAAGTTCGTTTCCTTTTAGCCACAAGTCGCATAAATCTATTCGACAAAAATATGAATGGCTTACATTCGAGGTGACTTGTTTATATAATATTAAAATTCTACCGGAAAACTTGTACCACCGTACTACTGCTCTATCACGTTTGTTGTTTTAATATGTACTATTTTTCAGCAGTTATATAACTTTCTGTTCACTTCTTTTGCCCTTTTCTGATTCGAAACCGTCGTTCCAAACGCACAGACACGATAACTTGACGACGTCGAAGGTAAACGTAATAATGCACAGTGACTTGCGGGATGCTCGATAAACCTTTGGAAGATACGGTGTACATCATTTGTCGACAATCGTATGGAGGAAACATTCTGCACTATAATTACGATTAAAATTATTGTCCCAATACTCTTCACCAGCTGTACGGTATCGAATTGCAAACTCGAGTTTCGCCCCAACATCAACATCTTGAGGAATTGAAATTCTGAACTGAAATCTGTCAGTTTCTCCATCAGATGATTTTAGTACATAATCGGCCCAAACATCGCGAAAGTTTTTCCATCCATCTACTGTGTATCTTGCGGTGACTTCTTTCGCAAAGGCGATGTTTTTTACTCTCACAGTCCCGGTCATGGCAAACCCGCAAAAAACAACGTTCTCCAAGCAAACATTTCGCTCTATCACACGAGATAAAAAGTTCTCATCTTGCCCAGGTTGTGTAAAACAACAACTGAACCGTTTTAAATGAACCGGCGTGGCAGAGTGATTCAAGATGTCCACTACCTTTTTCAGGGACAAGTCTTCTTCGCTATTTGTCGGTGTAATAATTTTAACAGAGACCAGATCCTGACCATCAAAATCCGCAAAGTGAACTCGCCGCTTCGACGTCAAATCCGAAGGCGAAAGAAGCGGCGAATCCGTATTCTCCTGTTGTTCTTTCATGATCTTCATAAGTAACTTTTCTCCCAAACACGGGAAGAAGAAGTTATTATTGGAATCCAGGATTGCCTTTAACATTAACCGGTACGAAGTGGTTCGACATTAAGGCGGTTTTTCGCCACCGTTCGTGCAGAGCAGCATGTTTACATTTTCTCAGTTCGTCTGAACTCCGTTCGTGACTTGGTGCATGCATGAGTGAATAAATTTATTCAAACGCAATGACGTCATATCATCGTGGAAATAAATGGCCGGCAATATGCTTTCAGCTTCAAAAATGTTGCGTCAAAGGCTTTCAAGCAAAAAACCACGAAACAAAAAGCGTAATTATTTTACGAATGCTGCTGAAAAAAAAAATTCATCAAGCTAAATTTCTGTTTGCGGAAAATTGGATGGGAAGGATGTCCAACTCGTTTTGGATATGTAGATTGGCAGTATTTGTAAATATCATCTACCGCTTTATATTCGAGCCATATATCTACTGATTTTAATCGATTTTTTTTATTACAGACTTCAGACAAAGAGAGGATAATGGGATAATTTATTCATTCATTCATTTATTTTTCAATGAGAGCATGAGAGAGCATTTTCTTAACAAAGCGGTGGTGCTTGCAAGTTCCGGTTACCTCTTGTTACGTCAGAATTTGATGAATTTTTTCATCTTATTCCCAAAAGAGTTGTGAAATAGGCTTCTATAACCAAAACAGCATGAAGTAATGACGTGACAGCCTTTATTTCGATGGGTGTTTGAGGTCAGATAAATTATGCCGGCATGATGCTGTAGTCAGAGCATTGAGCAAGATGTCGCTAAAATGACTAAACTTCATTAAAATTCCTTTGATGTTCAACGAGAGATCAGTTCTGTAGCCTGAGTATTGTCAATTGTGAGCCTTCGCTTCTTGTCTGCTTTTTAGAAAATTGATTCAGTAAAATGTCGTGTTCTGGACTTCGGTAAGCTTCTTCCGGTCTTACCATGTGGTTCCTGGTGGTGATGGAAATTAAGTGGGCAGGGGTGGGGAACGGTCGAGGGGCTTATAAAAGCTATGATTCCATCATTTATCAAATTGAGCATAATGAATCATTTCAAGCCTAATTTTCGGCATAATGCCATGTTTTCAGGGGAGACGCTCAAACAAAGGCTCAATGCTCAAATTTTCTAGCTTGATTTATCAGACTCTGATAGGTGTCAGGTGACTGGAGATTGTTTACGGAAGAGTAACCTAGGAGAAGACCGAGTCAGTCCGTATACCTACACACTTCGCCTCTTAACCCTTTAACTCCCATGAGTGACCAAAAAAGAATTTCTCCTTACAGTATCAATACAAAATCAACCACATAAGTGATGAGAACAAAGAAAATATCAATTTGGGGATAATTAGATCCAATACTAAAATCTCTGAACTAACAATATAAGAATTGTATGGTTGACAGTAAGGAGAATTACAAATTTGATCTGGGAGTTAGAGGCTTAAGCGGGCGTTGGCTGCAGTAACAATTTGTAATTTTCGTGTGTTTCAAAAGGAGATCGAAATAGTCTACAGAGTGGAGCGGCTGTTAACTAGAGCATGCAACAAGTTATCGTTTATCTTACTTGAAGATCGAGACAGCCAGTCATATACCTAATCAAGGTAATTTGGTATTATCAACTGAGTTCATAACGTAAATTGGCCACCGTTAAGAGTTTCAAAGCTAACGTTTCGCTTGTTAGCCCTTCGTCAGTTTCCATTTGCTCCAGCCAATTTACGTTATCAACTTAGTTAATAATACCAAATGACCCTGTTATACTCTCCCACCGACGCAGCATACCCCCTACATACTTTAAGAGTTCGCCACTTGAATGCCGTCAGCTGGTACAATAAATTATCGCCTATCCTTGGAGAAGATATTAACAGTCTTATACAACGTGCCTCTTGAACAGGCGTTAGCTTCAGAAGCAATTAAACGTCAATTTTACGTCACATTCTAAAAACAGATTACACCTACGTACCCTATGACGTGAAAATCTACAGCTGAACCACTCAGTTGGAGAGGCAAGGCGCTCATGCTGAACCTAAGAAAAACTGACACACAGTAAATGTCTTGGAAAGCAATGCTTTAGCCTTTCACACCTTAATATACGATGATAGAATGCATGATAATTTCCGCCGAGAATAAATAACATAAATAACAGCACCTACAATGAATGTCTTGCATGGATGTGGATATTTATCATCACAACCGGACATGCGCAAGAACGGGTATTTGAAAAAGGTGGTGGTTTTCACGACTAAAAATGGAGAGAATCAGGGATGGTTTCAGTTCGTTTCTTGGAGATCTGGGTACAAGATCAAAGCATTTCTCGTCTGTCTTGTAAGAAAAATAAAGGGAAGCATGAGATGAAGCAGTCACTCTACATGAAAACGAAATGAAACAAATGGAAATGTAATGAATATTGCAGAACATGAGGGGAGGGGGGTAAGTTTCTGAAGAAACTGTGGTGCTGCGTCGGTGGGAAAGTATAACAGGTAATTTGGTGTTAACAACTGAGTTGAAAACCTAAATTTACCACCGTAAAGAGTTAGAAGGCTGACGTTTCGAGCGTTAGCTCTTCGTCAATCGCTCGAACGAAGGGCTAACGCTTGAAACGTCAGCCTTTTAACTCTTTACGGTGGCCAATTTACGTTTTCAACTCAGTTGCAGAACATACTTTCATACAGTATTTGAACTATTTCACAGCACAACATATTCAAACACTTTTATTCATTTAACAATATTTTCAAAGGATATTTTCTTCAATACATCATTCAACCCTACTTAAAAGATGTCATATATTACAAAAAATATAATGGCCTACTGGTATTAAGCTGTTCATTTATAAGTTAAAACACAATGACATTAATAACATTACAAAACTGAGTTTATCAACTTTTAAAAATAAGTGACTCCACTTAGCCTAACAGCTAAGCCACTTTACAAAATCAACAAAGTAAATTTATACACCTCTCACTCTAACAGAGCCTTTACAATATGCATGATTCATGCAAGATGGTCACTAAATCTGCCATGATCTGAAAGTGAATCAAAGTGAGACACCCCGTTGCAAAATTGTCAACACCTAAAAAATTCCATGAACAATGAGACAGAAAGGCCCTATGGGTAAGATGATTATTTACATTATAATAATTGAGGCTATCCATTTCCTGAAAGAAAGAATTATCTTTGAAAGATTTTATGTGAAAAAGATTATAATTAAATTTCTGTTTAATATGAAGATATATGAACACTACACAGAAACTTTTCAGTCTCATTGTTTGTGGTTCAAGTTTTGTTACATTGTGTATAGTTTATGCTCTGTTGGATGGTGCTGTTTTTGCAACTGTGTATATGTTATTGTGACACAGACTATTTCACACCTTTTCTCTAAAGAAAAGGCATAAAAAGAGAAAAAAGGCATAAAACGAGAATTCCTTACTGCCCTTTTCCAGTCAAGGAAAGTAATCTATGAAAAGTATTTCAGTTTTTTGTGTGTAGTAAAATTATCTGTAGTGATTGATTAATTCAGATAAAAATGGTTGATTAATAATATTATTGTTTTCTGTGTAATATATAAATGTAACATGTTCTGGATCAAATATTTGGCAAAACATTGAGGCCTCTGATTAAACCTAAACTGGTT
Organism: Pocillopora grandis; assembly: GCA_964027065.1. Taxonomy (NCBI): domain Eukaryota; kingdom Metazoa; phylum Cnidaria; class Anthozoa; order Scleractinia; family Pocilloporidae; genus Pocillopora; species Pocillopora grandis. Next base: position 28,547,081 of record OZ034734.1, on the reverse strand, counting down.
CCAACACAATTTCCTTGAACATTACTCTAACATTTTTGACTAAGTAATAAGTTGGTAAATACTAAGGAACCCTAAAGAGTTTTGAATATCTGGCCACAATTTCAGATACAATGCTATGGCTACAATGATTTGGAATTGGAGACTAGAAAATAAACCACCATAATTCTGTTCACTTAAGTGGAGATGAAATTGAAGAATTGGAGTTGAAAACAAGTCTGATAAATATCACCCACATTTACTAATGCTGATGTGAGTAATCACTTTTACAATCACTATGCAACCTGAAAAGCTGATGAATACATAAACATATTTTTTACAATACCATTACTCATTGTATCTCTCAGTTGGTAAGTGTGTTGTGATTGGTCAATTTTAGCAGGCCATATTTCACTATACAGCCTACTAAATTCAAAAATTTGTTACAACCGAAATCTTTTGAGCGCTGAGATACAGTTAATATCTAACCTTGTTTTCTCGGTCTGTACTGTAAGTTACAAAACGTTATTTTTCTTCTCAGATTAATGACCCACAGGCTTTGCACTTGGGCCATAAATCAGAGTTTAAAAAACTTGGACCGTAACTTGTGGTCCAGACCTCGAAATTGGTCAGTAAAAGGTTCACATCATCCAAAATTTGCAGTAACATTTGTGCTCATTTGCCAACAGTGACTTCTTCTTTATGATGTTCCCTTAATTCCCAGCAATTAAAAAGGAATTTTTATCAAAATGTTCTTGTCCAGTTGTCATTGAGTTACTCATTTAGCTGATGTTTAAGTTTAAACAAACATTGCTTTCTTTGCATTTAACAAAAAAATCTTTAATGTTAAAAAATTGCAATAAAAGGTTTTGTAGAAACATATTGAAAATATGTTGACGACGTTTTGACATTTGGCTAATGTCATTATCAAGTCAGAGTGAGAGATTTAAAATGTTCACTCTTTTATGTGATCTGTGTGATTCAGATTATATTGGCTATACAGCTCAACACCTCCATCAACATATTGTTGAACATAAAAACTCTGCGATCGGTAAACACTTTTTGACAGCCCATAGGGATACAAACCACCTCAAAGAAAGCCAATTCTGCATTCTAAAAAAGTGTCAAGGAAAAATATGACTGTCCTGTCTATGAGATGCTTTTCATCAAGCAGGGCAATCCTTGTCTCAACATGCAGACTAATTCCATTTGTGCAAAACTCTTTGTTTACAAAGGACGTTCCATTATCTACTGTCTTTTTAGCTTTTAAACATTTTTTATCTTTCACTCTTTGACTTGATAATGACATTAGCCAAATGTTGAAACGTCTCAACATATTTCTAATATGCTTTTACGAAATCTTTTATTCGAAATTTTTTATTGTTAAATATTTTAAAAAAACTGCTTCTTTTTTGTATAATGAAAAAATCAGTAGAAAAATACTACTAACTCATACTAAATAAATGGAAATTAAATATATCACAGATAATAAATTTTAGAGCAAAGCTTCAAGCCTCTCAACAGCAATCAACATTGAAAAAGTACAGTGTGCAAATGAAGATCAGATTTGTGCTAAAAGAAAATTATCACTACTGATCATAATTTTTATCTACAACAGATAAGACATAAAAGTGTTTTAAGTTCAAAGTTGAAAGACGAAGTAAAAGAAGGGCTTGTAAAAAGCCTTAAAATGTTTCTGAAAGCTCTCCCAGAGATCAAAACAGAAATTCTCTTAAAATATAGAACTAAAGAAGCTGCCAAAAAAACTCACAAATCATAGTAACTACATCAAAAACAGAAATCATATATAGGATATTTGAAGGTTTACCAAGGATTAATGGAAAATCAAAGTTTACTTAGTCAAAAACTAAACTAGAAAATAGTTTTCTGAGAAACTACTATAATAGGAAGAATTGAAACTGTTTGACACAATTTCCAAGCCTTTAAAACAAAGAAACAAAAAAAAAATTCATATCTTGCGTGACAATGTCACGTTGTGGGTATAACTAATTTCAAATTCTAGTCATTTTGTCAATATTGATAAGTGATTAAGTTTCATTTTCCTGACTTCGCTTTACCCATCGAAACAACAACTTACAAATAGCTAAGATTACAAGAAATTTACTATGTTATAGTAGAACTCACGTAAAAATCAATCCCCACGAAACATCGCCGGAAGGCGTGATAATTCTCAAGTACATTTTATGTCCAGGTCGTACCTTTCCCATGCAACGAAACACGATAATCCCTAATATATCGTCTTTCGGTATTTGAACTGGACTTTGAATGAGGCAAATGTGGTCCTCATCCTGGTGGTGTTTTACATTGACATCGAAGTATTAAAAGATAGCTGGAAAGCGGCCTCGAGAAACAATTACAAACGTGGTGTTAATTGGAGTACACAAAGAAACAAAGAAATTTCCGGTTAGTTAGTGGTCGAAAGTGTTCGCTCCCTTGTTATTTTCACTTCGTTGGTTGCGGAAATATCGATATAATCTCTTGTTCCTGTTACTTTGTTCACTGCCTAAAACCATTTCTAAATAAGTTCGCCATTCTATCGAACTTTCCCCCGTTCGATGCTGTGGCCTCCAAACACTCAATGCGGTAGTTTCGGCCACTGTTATTGTCCCAGAACTCAATTCCTTCGCCTTCAAAGCGAACAGCAAACTCTAAAGCTCCTCCAGAAGCGAGGAAGTATTCAGGAAGCGTTATAGCAAATGAAAATCTGTCTGTTGCGCCATCGTTCGATTCAGGTACATAGACCGCATCTAAGTCTGTGGAAGAAATCCAACTATCTAAAGTGTACCTGGCTGATACACGTTTGTGATAACAGATATTTTTCACCTTTATCGTTCCCCAGATTGAATTTTGTGAAGCCACTGCGTTTTCAAGACAAACCGTCTGCAACTCTAGCTTGTCTCGGAACTGTTCTGAAGCAACCGGTTGAGGAAAACAAACATGTAAAATTTTCTTCGCTCGCTGAAGTTCACGTTTGGTCATTTGCAAAGCGACGTGTATGTTGTACTCATCGTCGCTGTAAACAGAAACGAGAGGTTTCCCGCAGCCATCTGCAAACTGTACACTTTTTTTCCGCGGTGGAGGAAGTGATTTGTGCTTGCGAAGTATAGAGTGGCAACCATTCACATCGTCATTGCAGTCGAGCTCGTCGAGTTCGTTGACTTCGGAGAACGGAGGGAATACTGAATTGACCCTTCTTAAAGGCGCCCAATCGTTCATGATTACACAAAGTCTCGCTGCAGTCACATTAATGAAGTTTCACTCGTGTATATCCATCCTTCTAGTGGTAAAACGACCTTGTTTTGGCCCCACACCGCTGATAAAAACAAATAAGCGCTACATGTACCAAGCGATTGAACGTGCGAATGATCACGCACGAATGCCTTGATACGATCTGATAGGCTGGTTAATCATTTAGTATACAGCTTTTGTTTGCTGCTGTTCAATTGTTCCATTCAATTGTCTCGTTCCTTTTTTTCTTTGGAAATGAACCAAACCATCCTTTAATTGGTTATTTTTCTCTTTCCTCAGGGAGCTTTCAATTTCCAAAGAGGCGAACCTTTTAGTTGCTCGGTTTCGCGCTGACTAAGGAATGAGTACTGCCGTTGATCAAATGATGTCTGTTTGCCATTTTTCTTTTTGTCTTTATTATTTTTTCGATTTTACTCAACCAAAAGCCATAATAAATGTAACGAAAAAAGTCAATCCATAACATTTCAATTCCCTCAATCTTCAGAGGTTTGAACATAAGGAAGTTTCGTGTCTACCGTGACAATCATTAAGTTACGTAATAATACCTTCTTAGCACTTAGCTTGACCTTGTCTCAGACGCATCACTTAAAAGACTCAACGATTAATTAGATAAAAATACTCAAGGGATTGTCAAATCCTAGATAGTTTCCAACAACGAATTCTTCGGGCTATCTTAAATAGGGAAAATAAGGAAAAGCTTCTTCTGAGCCCAATCGCGTATCACTGGGCCTGTGGCAAACTTATAACAAACTTATTTTCACGTATAACTATATTCAAGGAATCTTGGAACACGACTAAAAGAGCTCAAAGGTTACCCTCGATTTTTTTAATCGAATAAAACTAGCGACTTGTCACATGGAACAAGTAATGGAGCGTCTTCATAAATTATAGATTTGTGGAACAATTAAAAGCTTAGCAGTCTGACATAAGAATCCTACATCTTGATAAAATAAACAAGCCGGAAAAGATGCATTGGTATGGACTTCAGACTGGACCTTGGAATGGACTCTGTACTAGATCCGGGACTTAAAATTATTATTGATCATGTTCTTAGTCGAAAATTAAATTTAAGATTAATGTATACACGAGTAGCTTTCCCAAAGAAATAATTGGCAAACAGTTAAGCTTGTCTTTAAAACACGTACTTCTGTGCCATCGTTAAAAGATGTTGCTTAAGGTAAAAGCAATGGTAAAAAGAAACATTCTGAGTTGTTGGTATTGTGTAAATAATTCTTGTTTCACTTTGGAGTTGTTGCCCAGCCCTACATGCGGAACAAATAATAATAATAATAATAATAATAATAATAATAATAAAACACTAACTCAGCCGCCTGAAAAAAGAATTATTCAAAGCAATAAAACGAATTTTTTTTCTCCTGTCAAATATGTTCAAAACAAAATGAGCAAAAGAAGAAATTTACGTCGATACGGTGCATGATGAAATCAAAGCTTGTGAAAACAGATTTTAGGCGTTTTAAAAGAAGGATGGCGAACAAAAGTTAAGCTCTTTATCTTTTCGGCATTCACGAAATTTGGGTCAATAGGATTATCTAGAGAGGAACTGGAGCCAAACAAAATTCGACTGGAACCACCAGTTAGTGAAACAATTAGGGTTGAAAGAGAGCCTCACCTTCCAATTTGATCGGTAGTCATGCACTAAATGAACAGATTTTGAGTCTTAAAACTTTGTGCGGAATAAGTAAGAAACCCACACTGTCGCTTTTATCTCCCAGATTTTAAATTTTTTTAGATCCTCTTGCATACACAACAAATTATATCTCAGACTGACTAAAAAATTACAATCAATTGTTTCTTTATCTTATGGACACACCTTGATCAAACGTAAGCTGATTGGCTATAAAGATATTTCAGACAAAAGATAAACAAACTCATTCATTAGCGCAGACAGAAAGTACGCTCGATTTCCGGCCAGATATTTTGTTATCATTTCGTCAACATTAGCTTAAGTGAATACTAATTATCCTGTTTCCGACTTCTTTATTTTCCTTCTATACAGCGTCATATTTGTAGCAGCAACAATAATTATACTGTTTTTAGAAAAAAGGTTTTCATTGAACGTTTCAAATGTTCCTCTGCTATGATAGCCAGCAGAATATTTGTATGGACGAGCACTATACAACTTTAAATACAAATATTTAAAATAATAAATTAACTAAATTAATTGTATAGTACACATTTATATACAAACATGATTTTATATAACAATAAAAGTAGAAATGCAATAAAAACACCTCCACCAGGCTTTAACAGTCCTTTCGGGTATTTTGTTTACTTGTACTTGGAATTTCTCTTAAATTGGACAAACTAAATACATTCTTATCTTATCTAAATATTTCTAAAAAGTGATTGTGGCCATGTTACTCTTTCTACCACAAATAATTCCGTTTCAGAAGACCTTTCTAAACAAAAGTTTAAAATCATTTAGCTCCAGTGCATCATTAGCGAGTGTGAATAGTTCAATTTCGAAACACTTGGGCTCGGACCAAGAAAACTGGGGCAGTGCATGACGTAGAAAAGCTACCCGAATAGTCAAGATGTTTCCAGAGAGACTCGACTTCACGCAAACGATTCTGTGCACGTGCTGCGCATGTTTTGTCATTCCCAGTCTTTCATTTAAGGCTCGACAATTTGCAGGAAATTTTATAAAATTAGAATACTCTCTCGCTGCTGATTGAAATTCAAAGATCTCGTTTTCAACTTGTAGAGAACTACATAAAGCGAGCAACGTCATGGTTTGGTGATGTTCTGAAGATCGCACAGGATGGTTGGACGATATCTTGCCTCTAATTCCTGCATGAACGTCAGTTGGTCAGCAACTTTGAAATTACCTATTGGATTTTCCTTAAAAAAATAAATTAAAAAAAAACTTTCAGCTACGTTAAGTTAGTCTTTAGCTTTAGGTTTAATGGTTGCCACACCATACTACCTATGAGAGCTCAATGTCTGGCTTTGGGAGGTGTGCCTTATTCCAAGGTTTGTGCATTACAAAGATTCCTAAATCTATATATGATAGTGTATGAATCTCTTTAGTGCTTTAAAACCTGCTGTTGCATCCTAGCTTCTTGGTAAGCCATCGTAACTACGAACAAGCTAGAATGTCGAGTACCGCCAAGATGAATGTATCTTTCAGCCCGCGTTCTGTTGCATCCCTGGACTGTTGAACAGTTCTACTCATATTTTAATCACAAAAATGTAAAAGTACTGGTTTTTAAAAGGATAATAGAGCTAGCCTTTAGATAAATAACAATCCAACGTTTGAACCAGACAGAAATAAGCTATAAATGTTGCAAAGAACAGGTCGAACACGGCTTGAACTCACCTTCAGGAAAATCAAAAGTTGTTTCTGTTGTGTCTTTCGCAAAATGTCCTGTTGCAAATGGCGCAGGATCGCGATGCAATAATACACCTTGAACAGATAAGAAGCAAATTAAATCAAAGGCGAGGGATTGAGTGTCCTGCATTGAAAAAGCTTATTTCTCTTCTTTCACAAGGAGTAATCATAAAATCAACCGCTCTCTGTCCAAAGAGATTACTTAAAACAATGGGCGGTCTATCTGAACGTCGCAGAAACTTGGTTTTCATCTTTGCATCGAGCTGATATTTGTCTCTTTTTTCACTAAGAAGCCCTCTTAATATACATACATTCGCTTCATACCAAGTCTACGACAGTATGATAAACAGCGGGTGTTTTCTATCATTTCCTGCTTGGGAATCGACTGTCTCATCTTAAAATTAATTTTATCGTGAATGAAGTACAAATAAAGTTTCTGAATCGCTCTGACGTAAGTTTTTTCGAATCGATGAAAGAAAAAGCGAACGAAGATAAGCATACGAACAAATGCGCTATTTTGTAGGATCGCAGTCTCTGTCGAGCTTTCTATGTTCGTGCTATCCCTGGACTGAAACTGATCATCAGCTACCGATCGCATACAGATTGCAGGGCGATAAGGGATTCAGTGAGGCCTGAAAAGAGCTCCGATCTCTAACAGCGTGCTGGTCGATGGACACCGTCATGATTTAATTAAGTCTGTAAAGTGAAGATTTGACAGCTGATGCACGTAGCAGTTTTAAGATTTGTGGAAACTGTGAATAATTTTACCAGTAAAAGGGTTTCAACAACGGGCATTGTTTAGTTTGACCTGTATCGTTATTCATGGTGGGCTGAAGACAATGGCTTGCTCGCTCGCTCAAAACGCACCATTTTTGAACGTAACTGCGACTATAATTTTCTAAATTGAATAGGTTAAAGGCTCCCGGTCGTCTGTTAGAGAAGAAATTGATCTGCCATTTTCCATGCGTTGATTTGTCGTGAGTAATATGGGTTTTCAGAAAATCGCTCTTGAACACGACTCTCATACTAAAGATGGCCAAAGTTTGAGCATTTTCAAGTGCAAAAGGATAATGCTTCTACTTCACAAAAATCGTTCATTTTAGGGGCAAATTGTAGATACATCTTTAATCTTCAAAAAGCCGTGCGTTGATTTAGAAGAAAACTTTTCTTAAACTCAGAAAGGTGAGTTTTACGAAGCCTAGTGACCCACTTTTGGCCTTTTCTTCTCTAATTTAGGGCTCTTCAAAGCGAGGTCGCGTTCGAATTTACCGCTTTATCGGTTATGAATAATCAATGATGTCCACGCATTCTGCCCGATGGCGCCACACACGACAATTTACAACATTCCAAAATTGGTAATAAATAGCCAAGAGTCCAGTTAAACACAATTATGGAGACCAAAAAGAAAAATAACTCTACAATTTTACAACGGTAGTACGCATGCCTTCCATTCTCTCCTTCCCCTTTAGTGTCAGGTACTTATTGGTTTGCCAGAGGTATCAGTGGGAAAAAATTCTAAAGATTCATTTCTATCTGTTTCTGCGAAGTATTATACAAGCTTGGAAATATCACGACGTTCGGACTTTTATTTCACGTATCAGGCAAAGTGGTTCTCCTGTGATACACGTGAGTTAATTACTGTGCACTCGTAGACAATTTACGTCACTTGCTTGGGTTGAGCATAATAGGCTTAACTCTGTCCAAAAACTGATTATGATGCAGTTTCTCATCGATGACGTATACAGCAAACGAGTATTGAGAATACAGAAAACCATCAGGCCCGTCTGCTTAAGGCTGTTACCTTGATAAAACGCTTGATTTTCACTACTATTTTACCAGGGGGAATATATAGCCACTGATAGAGAGAATGAGTGATCACATCCTAGGAGTTAACGGAAACGCTTGTGTTTTACCTGATAATCTATGCCCATAGTAAGACAGGTACAGATATACAAACAGATCTCCTCCCAGTCGAGGTAATTCCAAAAACATTGCCGCAACCAGTGTTGGCAGATCTTGTGACAAAAAATACAATCAATAAAAAACCCACAAGTTAATAGCATGCAATCATGACTGAGTGAGTGAAAGAGACTGACGGGGAATTGCATTCAGCTCGAGGTTATCAAAAGCAGCACAAGCACAGCGAGGTCAAAATTATTTTACAACTTTTTTGGCCATTTAACTAGTTTGAAGCTAAGATGTTGTTCCTAACTGTTAGAGAGGGACAGAAGTGAGTTCACACATAGATTGCCGTACGTTTTGTCCGTAGTGCATAGACGCCGTAACTCACCTGTGATGGTGTGTAACCAGACATTCGAAAGGCTGAATACACCAAAGGCACCTCGGCCTGGAGTGGAAAGAACAAAAGGGAAATTGGTCGAAGCAAGCAACTCTGTCCACCAAGGCAACTTCCACCTGAGTGTCGAGTAATCCAGGGTTGCTTTAGTTTTGCTTTACTTCTCTTTGTGATTGGTCGAGAAAATCTCACGAACTCCTCTCAACCAATCAGATGGTAAACCAAAACCAATTGCCACTCAGTCACTCACGCTTTTCCCGCGCTGGCTGTGGGCAGTTTGCTTGTTTTTACGCCTTTGAGATCTCATAGGTTTCCTGTGACAATTTTGGTGCTCTGCGTCGCTTACTTCAGTGTTAACTTTACGACTATCGATCGAAAGGTGCTCGAAAAGAAAAGGCTGCGAACACTACTTATATTTGATATCTGCACTTTATCGAGCAATATAAATTGATAGATCTAAGTATCTAGGCCAGTTAAAATAAAAAAAAAACAAACGCACATACCATTAGGATAAGCTCCACGTTATGACAAGTGCATGAATAGAGTGGAGGAATACCGCTGACTGTAAGCGACATCGGTAAATGCACCTACAGTGGAATAATATAGGAATTACAAGCTTAAGTCAAATTGGCTATCAAGAAGTTAGAGAAAAACTTAACAAAACCTGTGCTTTACGCCTTGTAACACTGCGTGCATCATCATGTGACTCGTAATCGCATACCAAGACCTCGAACAAAACCGCAGAATGTGCAACAGGCGGTAGCATGATGGTTAAAGCGAAGGAATGTGGATCGAAACATCCAGGTTAGTGCCCTGCCTAGAAACACTGTATTGTGTTCGAGGAGACAAGACTTTTACCCTAACATCACCTTTCTCCAACCAAACTATGGGTAGGTACCAACCGGGTAACCTCATGGTGGCATGACACTCAACCCCAGAGTATACGATGGCATTAGCGAAAAGCCAGGAGAATCGAGCCAAATGCCACGAGAGGAGGGGATAGTGGAGGAAACCAGTGATGGATTGACAAACCACCCTTGAGAAGTAGAACCCCTTTCTAGGGTAGGCTTAATCAGCTATACAAGTCTGTTCCGAATATGGGCTTTCAATACACTATCATATGATCAATAAATCTGATCTCAAGCAAATGGCATAGGGCTAGAGTAATGAAGACCCAACAGTAAGTGATATCTTACCGAGGCATGCAGTCTGCGAATCCAAAGATAACCTGAACTAACGAGACTGGAGAATTTGAAGAGGAATTCCCAGGCCAGATCCGGGTCACCGTACATCATCAGAAAAATGGTGGACACAAACCAGTCGTGACCGACATACTCACCACTCAGAGTGCCTTTCATCAGGAAAGGGAGCGAGTCAAGAAAATGTCACGCAATAATGTTGTTTGAATGACGTCAGCGACCTCATTATGTGTGATATTAGTTCACTTCAGGCTCAAAACAATGATTCAACCGCTATATACAAACAAACTTTGAAACTTTCTTACAATTGCAAGCGAATAGGCTTAAAAAAAGCTCCTTTTGAACTTGTATGTAAACTCCTAAACTTTACATCCCGCTTAAAGCAGACATTCATTGAGCGGACACAATAAATATGTTAGAAAATACTGAACATTTACATAATCTCTAAGCTGTCGATTTTGATGCGAGGGCCTACTACTCTGCGCCGCTACGTTGCAGTTATTTGATTTCCTTTAGGTGCTGAGAGGCAAGAACACAACAGGAAGGGACATGGAACGCTGAGGATTGACAAAATTCACATGGATTGCGAATGAGGAACGGTTAAGACAAGGATACGTAATGTGCTTTCTGTGGTGCGCTGCTGTCCTTGTAAAAAGAACTTGCAGTACTTCAGAAGATAAGTCAAATCTTCCACACCGTCCGTGGTGGACTGGAGTAACTTCAGCTGAACACCGTACCGCACTGCTACCTTCGTTCCTAAGCTCTCTATGTCAGTTAGTTCGACATTCTTCAGACTGCTTTCACTGGCTAACATGAAAATAACAAGAAAATTAAATATGACCTGTGAGATTAAGAGATGGAGATGAAAAACAATCAAAATGCATCTACTGTTCCAATGCTATTACCTGAAAAGTCAATTAGAGGAAAGATGGCTTCCTCGGGTACGTTGGTCAAAGCTGTGCAAACCTTGTCAAGTAGCAATTTCAAAACTGTTGAACAACAGAAGTATTCATTGTAAACACTGTTATCTAATAGCTATCTATCAGAGGTGTAGAAATCATCTGTGAAGAAATATATTCACTAACTCGCTTAAGTTGAGGACGAGGAATTTTGCAATAAGAAAAAATTGTAATACAAAAACTAAAATCAATATCACACGAGCTTTCCAACAACACAGACAAGAACTGAAATAATTGGATCTGACCTTTTCCCTTCGCTTTGGTTTTTCCAGACGTTACGGACTGACAAAACGTCTTACGACAATCCTGGAGCCAAGAGAAACTACAAGAAGGAAAAAGGATTCAACAAATAAGCAACGAATAACAGCGATTTTCTAAGTCGTCTGTTAGGAAAGGGCGAAAGGAAAATGCGATCCTTTTGGTGGCCTTGGGGAGAAATCTGTTTCTACGCTCGGTTTGGGTGAGAAATGGATCAGAGGTTAGCGAGTTTAACCGCTGAAAACTCGACAAATGTTTGGCATACTTTCAATTACTGCTTTGAATGTACCACGCTGGGCGTCAATATTCGATCTGAAAGACCCTGGCTTCTCATCCTCCCCTCCCCCTGTAAGCAAAATCACTCGATTTAACTCCACCCAACTACAGCAACAAATGATTTTTTTTTTACGAAGGCGGTTCAGATACCTGTCTGCTGACATAAGTTCACTGCCTTCCAGAAATTCTAACAGCGTATCACCTATAATTGACAAAAAGTATTGGGAACAGTCCCGAAAGAAATCATTATGGCTTTTCACGCAAATCTTGATGGCAACATATTTAAATATTCTCATTATGTTCTTCAAATAGTTTTATATAAGTTGTCTATAAATAAAAATACAAATTGTAACTCGGAAATCTCTCAGGCCACAGAGGACCTCCAATAGTCCACGGACAATACACTATGTACAACTTACTCAAATAAATGAAGTGCTTTTTGGTATATTGCTTACTGACAGACTTCCTCATAAAATGCGGAAGAAATTAAACATTGCAAAGTTAACGTTTCAAATCAGTTGTTTGAATTCAATCCTACAACAAGCCTGTTCAAGGCGTTCAAGTAGTGAAACGAAGCACAATAATGAACGGAGCAAAGTAGCAGAGAAGGGAAAAAAACGAGCGAGGATTGGGCCGGGTCTCATAAAAAACGCGTTTTTTACGTGACCTAACCCGACTTCAGTTCATAAGGAAGAGTAACACGATGGGCTGATATCCCTTACCTTCTTCAAATGCTGTAATCTTGGCATGCTGTTCACCTGGAAGATAGTCTTTTGGCGGAGGATAAGACGAAAATAAAGGCCAAGGGTAAGGATTATCCACATTCTAAGGAGGAAATAAAGCCAATCTGTAACATGTTTCGAGTAAATTTTTCTTCAGAAGACCCCTACACGTAAACTAGACCAAACGAAAGTGCCGTAAACATGCTATAAAAAATGCTACGGCCTTACACCCAGAGAGAACCTTTTGGGTTACCTCAGTTAAGGTCCTGCCTGGAATGATCCTCTCAGATGTGCCCCCAACATGATAGGTCTTGACCAAGATATGGTTCCTCTCCAAAGAACACATGTCGATAATGTAGTCTTTCCTACAATTTCACGGAAGGAAACTTTAAATTCATTCTTAGACAGCTTATTAACTCGATCACTGCAAAAAGGAATGCAACAGACTTTAAACTACCTTATGCAATATTCACCGCCAAAACCTGTGTGAGTTTCAAAAACAAGGTTTGATGATACCCTAACCCTAAGTAAGTCTGAAGTCTGACCTTTTCAGATTTTGGTAGATAATTCGCGTGTAACTTCACCGACGAGAAAAGTGAATTTGCTTCCTTGTGCAAACAATAAGAAGACAACAACAACAAAAGAAGACATTTCTGACTAGGTTGGTGAAAATGTTTTTATTTGTATCAGTCACGAAGTTCAATTTAAATCTTTGATCGGTTAGTAACGACAAGAGAACACATTGGTTGGTCAAGTGACAGAAATTGGAATCGAAGAATATCAAGCTATCTTTTCTACTTTTTCTAATGATAAAAAATATATATATATATTTAAATGCCTTACCCGTTGTCAAATCTAATGTCCAGCTGAGATTGCAGCAGTAATTCTTGAAATCTGTAGCGGCATTCAAGAAAGAGGAATGTGTCCAAGCAGGAACACAGCACACTAAGAACTCTGAGGAAAAAGAGACCAAAAAGTTGAGATGTACAAGAAGCAGTGTATTTCACGAAATCCTGCATTTTGAACGATTTGCTGGGGCAAAAACTTTTAATTTTGCCCTTCACAAACTGTTTAAAGTGTCGCGATGTGTAACCTTCCATGTCCCGTATTCGTTTCTTCTAGCCTCTTTTGTGATTGTTTACTGTAAATAAGCTAATGTTCAGGGCCCAGTTGCATAAAAGGTGGACAACGCTATCCAACGGATAAATCGCTATCCGGTGGATAAGTGATAGCTAAACATATTGCGTTATCCACCGGATAGAGTTTTATTCAGTGGGTAGCGTTATCCAACCTTCGAACAACCAGGGCCAGATGTTCAGTGACGTACCTTAGACCAAAGTGGTGAGACTGTTCAAAGTTGAAAAGTGAATGGAACTTCTCCTCCGAGTCAATCATGATAAAACGATCAACTAAATCCTGTTGAAGGAACAAGAATCAAAGGTAAGTCAAACCAATATTTCCTGGACTCTAAGATTTTTCTACTCACACTTAAATATGACTTAGATTCGACCACAAAATTCCTCTCATCAGATAATTTGCTTATACGTAAGAATCACTAGTAGAAAACTTAGCCGATCTCACGGAAAGAGCTTAGCTCTGAAAACGAAAACTTCTTGACGGAATTACTGCAGCCTGCAATGAACACCGTTTACTGATAGCATCTCTCTTGTGCTTAAGTTAAACAGTATATTGGTGAACGAGCGAGAGCATGAGTTTTTTCCAAACAGAAAAGAAATTTATTCTAAGAGTCTTTCATTATCATGCTACTATCAGTCAGCAACCCTGGAGCATTTTGTTTAACTGATTTCATCGACTTTGTTCTCTACCAGCAATACTTTTCGGTTGCCATTACTACTAAAGAGTGATTGTTGCCTAATGAAAACACTAATTCCTGCTAGGGCTCCGAAAGAGAGCTTCACCGGTTAACTAAAGATAAGTCCTACACACTCATCACTCACCGCCCTGTATTCAAAATGTAAAGTGCTCTACTCACCATAATACTGACAGGAGCAGAGAAAGCTTCTCTGTTTGTCACGGCTTCCTCGATCTCTGAACCAGAGGTGGATGGGCGGTAAGCGTCTGCGAGAACCTCATAAACAGCAGGAAACGCTGATAAAACGCTCAACAGATTGTTCATGGACTACAACAAGGAGGCAAAAACACCAAACCTTTTAGACAAACAAAACAAAGCCGGATCCATGACATATCGTGGGAATCATGTTGTGACAGTCAAACCTTGTTGTAGGTTCTGCTATCAATGCTATCCACATGTTTAATCCTTGGTGGAGCAGGTTTTCTGTCCTGAGCTCCTTCAAATACTGTCCAAATGTCAAGTACCATTCGCTTCAGGAAACCTGATGAGATCACGAGTGAAACAACAAATGTTACTGTGGTACAATAATTGGGGTGCGAAACAACGATATGGTGGGCAAAGGGGTAAACTTTTTCTTTAAGGCGTTTTCCTTGAGAGACTCCCAAAATTTCTTATGCTACAAAAAGTTGCACAAGTAGTTGAGATATGTTACCACGACAAGAGATAACTGTTCACCGTGTGATGCAACATAATGTATCACCCACCCCACCCTCTGCAATGTTGATATAGCTAAGCAGTATCACGCACAAAACCGATGAACGAGATTGAATTGGGGAAGGGGAACAGCTTTTGGTTTTTTGCACTAAATTTCTTGTCGACTTCCTGATGAAGTCGGTCGATGCACTTTTTGCTCAAGGTGTCACAACATTTTTGCAACTGGTTATAGTTACGACAAAAACATTAAAGAACTGCGGCAGGAAAAACATGTTTCCTCAAGAAGACGAAAACTATGAAGGTGAAAGACGAGTTGGATATCATGTCAAAACAAACAAAAAAATCAGTTGGCTAAGAGCATGGCGTAAGGAGGGAGGAGGGGGAAGGTCAGTGAGTACATGTGACCATCCCCTCTTATATGCGACAGATTCATAAGACTAAATTCTGCTTATAAGCGCTTGTCTTATGCAACTTCGTCAGGAGTTTAAGCTTGGCTTGTCGACGGAGGTGGTTATATCGGAGGGCGCTTATGACCGGATTAAAAAAAGTTTCGAAATGAACCACAACAAATGCAGATTTATTCATCTTTGCTTCGATAGCTGACGCAGCTTTACCATCCAAAGAAAATTGGTCTTGAAACGAAGCAAAGAGAGCCAATTAAAATGGGGAAAAAGGACTGATACATTCTCCGCCACTTTATGGGGATGCTGAAAAGAGTGGAGCTGTAGCATCGACGTAACTTTTCTTTCTACTTACCCCTATTTTCCAGTGCAACCATGCCAGGCGCAGTAGCAGCTATCTGTGTCACCATCAGTCCATAACCAAACTTTTCGCACTTACTAACCTAAACAATTAAAACAGTCGAACATGTATTAAGTGATCACCCATGGGGAATAACGGGGTGACCGCTTATTACAGGTTCTAAAGAATAGGAGTATCATAAAAAATTTACAAAAATTCGCTCAAAAATACTAATCACATTAATTTTGGGTGATAAGCATGGATTAAGTTTTACTTAAAAGATTATTTGTAGTATCATTTGACTGATTTCGGTGGAGAACAATACAAACAGGCCGTTAGGACTTCGTAAAGGGTGACCGCGACCGCTTAATAGACGTGACCTCTTAATACAGACATTAAGTGGAAAAATTCGGGAGTTTGAAAACCGACCGCTTAATACAGGGTCACCGCTTGATACAGGTTCGACTGTACAAGATTTTTGAAAGACGACGCGTAAGTAGAGCTTATGGTTTCATAGCTTTAACAAGCGGATATAATGGTCTTTTATCACAGTATTTATCTACTATAAATTGCGAACTGATAAAGCTTCTTGGTAAAAAACATCATAAAAAGCTGAAAAAAAGCCTTAACGTCATCATCAAGTCAAAAAAAGATAAAAACTAGTAACCATGGAACACAGAAAAGGGCTGATAAATTTTTACATTACAGGCGTAAAAAATGTACGTAAATCTACCATATAACATGTGACGTGCACGCGTAATACGCATGTAACTTACCTTTAATAAAAACTTGTTTAAATTGGTGCGAACTGGGCATTATTCACAATTATAAGCATATGTAAATTAGTTCATGCAAATTTCTTCACTTCAGACTGTAGAATTCGTTAGCATAAGCTTATACCTGCAGTTTCTTGTTGTATCGTTCATTCATAAACGCCACACATTCATTCATTTTTCCAGTTTGTTGAAGAAGTAGCAATCCTTTCGGTGTACCGGCAAAATTTAACAGATTGTCAATCAGAGAACTTTCCCACACAAGTCTGAAATGAAATTATCAGGTTAAGAATGACACTTTTTATGGCAAACACCAAAAATTGAACTTCTCAACGCGAAGAAAAACGAGCTGGGCAACGAAAAGAAATACAAAAATCGTGTGAGTTCTTACATTTCCTCGTCTTGAATGAAATCCTGCTGTGTTTCGTCAGACGCTAATTCTGCCTCAGTTGGGGATTCTGGTTCGTGTACCTGAAAAAAATAACAACGAAGCGTTTTAGCATAAGCCTAGCTAGGTTCATGTAAAAATTGATATAGGGTTATGTCCTTCCCGACAGTTCGCTAGTAATAATTTCAGTGCAAGCGGAATAGGCACTGTGAACACTTCCAAGGAACACTCAAGACAAAGTTGTAGCGTTTCCACACTTCAGCGACATCTTAAGTATACGCTGACCCACAAAAGACACAAAACTAGAATGAATATATCCTAGGAAAACATTCAGTTACGATCCCAGAGAAACTTAAGGAAAACTCTTTCAAAACACACGGCATTGACATGCATCTGATGCTCCAGAAAACATCTGACTATCTGAGCCAACTGACTTTCTGACAAGATACATTCACCTTAATCCAGGCGTTCGCTACACACTGATGAAGTTCATAAGGATTGAGCACCATAAGTCCATCACACGTGCTGTAAAGTTGACGACAGACGAATACGAAGCCAGAAATCGCCGTTTTGGGCGGTGTTCCGCCAGGAAGTCTTTGTAACAAGGCTTTTTTGGCAAACTTCGCTATGGTGTGAGCTGGAGAAAACCTGGACGCGGTGTAAGTGGAAAGTAGAATCTTAATAAGAAAATTTTCTTTTGAGTCAGGTTGTACCACAAGGTTTCAGTTCATTGAGGACAAAAATATTACTGCTAAAGGTCAAGTTCCGCTATTTTGTGACTCAATAGTTTTAGAACTGTTTCATTTTACATGACACTACATTGCAATGCACTTGGAATAAGATGTCATAAAATGTTAAAGGCACAACAGCTTTTGGAAAGGATCATCCTGCAACAAATTTAATATACCGAACTTTTAAAAGGACTCGAGTAATAAAATTTATCTTGTAAAAGACAACTATCAGAGGTTTTTTTTACTTTTAACAAGTTCAATATGGAAAAAAGACCTTGTTGTAATAAGTTTGACTCACGATGAAGTCAGTTCTAATGTATATCGACAAATATAGTTAGTGCAAGACCCTCTGGGGAATGTCGCTCCTCTGTAAGCACAGCTCAACAAGACAGCAAGGACCAAAATGCACCAGCTGTTGGTGGTCATTACTGCTGTTGAAAACCAGCCAATCACAGCGCAACATTTTTCCTCGCTCATATGTTGCCGCGTACCCAGCCAACCTGATTGGCGGAACAAGATCAGCGGTGCGAAGGCGAATTGTCGCGTTCATCATCGCTTCAGCGCTCTCCATCGTCGGAATTAATCCCTTGTTTCATCAGTTAAATCTCTTGCAACAATCCGCTTTGAAAAGTGCAATAAATATTACCTGCTTCTCTGCCATCTGTCTTGTGCCTCTCCATACAGCAGCTGTCTTTGACCAGTTTCTGAGGCAGCTAAAGTGGCTAAAACATCAGCTACAAACAGCAGAGTGTTCTCAGCACCGGCACTATCACAACTGTCTATGCCCTGATATACAAAACAACACAAATGCACTTTTCTTTTCAGAAATCAAGAAATCTGTTTTATGGAAAGTAATGTCTTCAACTAGCTTCTTTTTTTCACTTACGTCAAGCCAGGCCTGTACAGGCGACAAAAGACTGGTTGTTATTACATCCTGTAAAACAAACAAACAAACAAACAAAAAACTTAAATTACAGATTGCAAGACATTTTAATTTTTTTAATTGATTGCCACTTTATTGGACAAGTTGATCTAACAGGGAAGGACGCAAAATATTTTCTTTTTCTTATTTTCAGTGAAGTAACAGCCTCTTTCCAAACTCATCACCCCTAGACATAGTGCTTCAGCAAAAATCATTGCAAAGAAATCCGCAAAATGATCGCAATTGACACTGTCACCCACAAATTAAGCTAGAAACACTAGATGGAGTAAAAAAAATTCGAAATATACTGACTTTACAGAGACACTCTTTACTGGCATTAGTACAACTGGCAAGCTTCTTCAGCACATCACAAACCAGGTAACCAGGATGAAACTGAACTGTAGTGGGGATTTAAAGAAGAGCAAAATCTAACGTTGACACATAAAATAAGAGCTCATTCAAGAAGAACAATTCGCCCAGATAAAGTAAATTGGTCTTACCATCTAATACAGTCTTTTCATTAGAGTTTGGCAGAGCTGTACACATGATTCTTATCAATGCCACTAACAAACTTGAGATTGTTACTGTTTCTGAAATACAAAGAAAAATAAAGTTAAAAAAAGAAGTTCAGTTTTAGTTTCAGTTCTCCCTGACAAGAGGTCAATAAGAAATTTAGCAAACATTAAAATATTCATCAGATTCATTACAACTAAAAAAGCTAATATTTTTTTGTTGAAGGAAACAAAAGCGTGGTTCCACATGTCAAAGGTACAAGTTCTGGTTTTAAACAAATGGGAAAAGCCCTTCCTTCAAATCAACTGGAAATATTTTGGCAAAAATATTGTGAAAAAACAAATTTCCTTGGTGGAAATGCCATGGTTTGGTCTATATTGACCTAACAAAAAATTTTTGTGAAGAAATATTGAACGAATACTAATTTAGAACTCTTTGTTTAGCAATTTTACCAATGAATAATAAGATTATATAGTGTATCCTACCATCTGTATCTGGCAGTATGACAGGAAACAATGCTCTGCCACCACTGTAGAGAAGAACTCTTCCCAAAAGACAAAGAGAGTGAACAAAGTATATATACTCCAGGTCTTGTGAAGTATAAAACAACCCATCACTGTCATCATCTGTGTAAAAATCAACAGAGTATCCATGATTATCATGTTAGTAATTGTGCCATTGAGCCCCTTTCCACTGCATCTCATCATTGTTTTATTGGCACATTTCTCTACAGCTGCTGACCATCATCATTCAGAACTGACAACCCACAGGTAATTTGATTGTAAAACAAATTGAGACCTTTATTTGAGATTTTGTACAAGTGAACAACATTCAGCAATAGACTGATTTGGTGGGAAAGCTCTGATGAATAATACAATTTTCTGAATGAATGGACTGATCTGGTTGACCAGTTCAGTGGGAAACTGATATGGAAGAATTTGGCAGTTGCTGTACAGAATTCTTCTCCCAAATTTGACAGCCTGTGCTGTTTACTATTCTGACTTAAAGGTGCCATGTAACATATTCTCTTGTTAATGGGCAGTCATCTTCTGATGTGTTTCTGACTGAGAAACCTGTAGCCGTGACTGCAGGTACTGTCTGTAGTCCTTTAAAAAACAGAATCAGGTTCCCAGATTGATACAGGTCTAACCCATCCCACTGCCTATCACTTTCAAAAGTAAACACCATGTTCAGGGTTTTTAAAAGAAAGTAGAAGTTGCTTAAAAGTTAAAAAACATTGCTTGGGTACACCAGCTTGAACCAACACTCTAATAAACAAAATATGCCACAAAAGGGGGAAACTTTGATGAAAACAACCTATTCACCTCTTTGCTGTTCATTAAGCTCCATCATTTCCAAGGATTGAAGGGTTTTACATGTCCTGGAGAAGTCAATACAGTGGCTTATGGCATCTACCAACTAAAAACAAGTAACAAAAATTAGTCACTGTCTTGGTTAGTTGGTATTACACTGCATATAAAAAAATACAGTAACAAAATGAAATTAAAAAAAAAAACAAAAACCTCCATAACATAAGAATTAGGAAATCAATAACACCTAAAATAACTTCACTGTTTTCTCACATACCAAAGAGGGGTGTTTCTTCACTTCCTTAATGGCGACTGTTCTACTATAATTACCATGCTAAGAAATAAGCA
Source organism: Pocillopora grandis (assembly GCA_964027065.1). Lineage (NCBI taxonomy): Eukaryota > Metazoa > Cnidaria > Anthozoa > Scleractinia > Pocilloporidae > Pocillopora > Pocillopora grandis. The sequence goes on along the minus strand of OZ034734.1, from coordinate 28,526,520 downwards.
GTTGTAATCAGTGATCAATTATACACTCATGGTGATGTATAAGACTGGTTGCACATTGTAGTATGTCTACAGTTTTTCCTTTTTTCTGTGGTTAGGCAAGAATATTCCAATAGGGTGCACAATTAAGGTCAAGACTGTATTCTCCCTTAAGGCTCTAAGAAACTGAATTTCAATATTTCTAATAACAGACATTTGAAATACTAAAATAACAAGATACTAAAGATATTATAAGATCACATAGAACTTAAAATCACATTAATAAAAACTAGAACATTCTGTCAGTTTTAAAACTATCAGGTGTGAATTTACACATAATGTGGTCAGAGTAGTTTCTTCTAAACTTCTGTAAAACGGTGGAATAAACTAAATCATTATCACTAATAATCTTCTACAACAACAAGCAAGTGGGCACACAGGGTTGGTCTCTCCCTCTCCCTACCCCCTCAAGCTCCTCATCATTATTAGCCTGCTCTACAGGTGTCTTGTTAGGGTGAGCTAATGTTACAAGCTTGCAATTATTTATCCAACCCGCCATGTTTGATTTGGAGTTAGAGTGGACACTGTGGGGGTAGGGGACAGGGGAAGGGCATCATCTTCACTCCCCCACTCCTGCCCCTCTCCTTATTTTTTACCTCCCCAGCCTGCCACTGCCATTAAAATCAAAGATGGCAGCCATAATTTTTAATTAAGAAAATACTGAGCACTTGCTCGCAAAAATTATGCCTGCTCTGCAGGCTACATCATTATATCTCCCTCAAACCCTGTCATAATCTCAAACCCTATCTTTTATACATATCACCATGATTCAAACTACAGTCAGTTTGATTCCAAGCAGCATTTTAACTCACCATCCATTTTTTAAACCAGGTAGCCTTAGGATCAACTAGGGCAAGACAATGCAAAGGTGTCATGTACTGCAGCACAGAAGCACCAAACTCTGGATCAGAACTAGCGGAGAATAGATTAAAAGTACTACCAAGGACTGACTCAAGAAACCTGCAATAAATTAACAGGGGATTAGAGAAATCTTGGTAAAGATAAGTGTCCAACCTATGCTAACAAGGAGCACTTGAAGTTCAACATGTACTTGGACATTGACATACTGATGTTTTTAGGACTGGTGGGTTTGTTTTCCTGCTGAGTATGTATCAATACTTTTGTTTTTGTTACTCTCAGGTTTATCCACCAACTTTACAAGGCTATTTCCTCTTCATACCCTCCCATGTGGTGCAGATCATTGGAAGGGGGGGGGGGTTTAGTAAGTATCCTTGATCATCTTCAGTGGGACAGTATCCAAGAAGAATATGGGGCTATCTCCTGGGCACCACTCTGGGCACCTAGCCAGAGTAATCTATCACTTACAAGTTAGCACTGCATACAATTAGGTAATTAACATACCATTCAGGATATCTGATCCAAAAAGAGGCAACTTCATGCTGAAATTCATTCAGCAGCCTAAACTGTACCCAAAAGGAAAAAACAAAGTTAGTAAGCCACATACAGTAATCTCAGAGGAACACATACATTTTAATTTCTTTTATTATGTACAAGGTGTAAAATATTGCTGTGTAGTCTCATATATTATCAGCTGTAAACCATAATCAAAAAAGGAAAACAAACCCTTTTAAGCAATCGCTGGTTGTTTCTTGTTGACACATCTAGACCATTTTCAATGTTTAGACGATGACGATGAGTATCACTAAAGTAAGACTCCAGGTGCTCAGCTGAAAGCAGAGTGAAAAGAATTATTGCTTTACGCACATCGTCATTGTTTAAGAGACCATACACAGTTCAGTTCTTATGGAGAATTATTCACAGCAACTCTATTCAAAGCATTAAGCAAAAGAGTGCAAACAAAAATCATGACACTTTTTCCAGTTACAATTCTGACCTAAGCAAGTGTAGATCTCCTTTGTGACATGAGCAGATGAGGCCATGAACATCCTGGCATGAAACTTAAGACTTTTTTCCTGTAGGAAAATTAAATCAATTTATTTTAAAGAAAGAAAAGTTATTAATGGTTCAGAACGCAAGGTAGTACGATTAAATGAGGAATTCACATACTGCTAGCTGTTCATCCTCATCAGCTAATGCAGCCAATAGACCTTTTCTGATTCCTTCTGAGTTTTTACTAGTGAGTTCATCTGACAATGGAAACTGGTAGAGTGTGCTTAATGCATTTATCCGTACCTGTAAATAGATTTGGAAGCAAATTACAACTGTCAAACAAAAATTCTCATGTTAAAAAGCACTTGTGTAATTTTCTAGGTTGTAAGCAAAAATGTTCAGCTGAGTGCCTTAGATTCTAGGCTCAGCCAAAACAACTCATTGACTAAAATTAAAGGAGAGAGTGTAATAATGGCTGCTTGCAACCCAAGCAGAATGCTTGAATGCAACATAATCAATATATTTTGTTTCCATATATATATATATATATATATATATTTCATGTTTTTGATTTGCTTTCCCAGTGTTAGATTCGTGTACACTATTGTTTACTTCAACTGATTTAACAGTACTAGTTTCAAAATAATATTATGACTCGATTTAAAGTTACAATATAATTGCATGTAACATGTAAAAACAAAAGCAACAGTTCAATACATAAATCTGATGATGGTGTAAGTGACTCTGTAACATGTCTTTCTAAAGTTTCCTTGTGAAACTGAAATTTCTCTTAATCATGTGTTATCATAAAGCTTTGGAAGTATTCTAAATTCCAGACAAGTGTTTAATTTATCAGGTAAGAACACAAAAAGATTATAAACACACAAAATTCTACTCACATGAAGAGGTTTATCTGGATCCAAATTCTCTGCAATTTCAGTGAATTTCTCAGGTGACATGTTAAACATGTACCCAGTCTAAAGTAAAACAAGAGATAAACCAAAATTATCACATTCAAATGCAGAATCCCAAAGAGTAAGTCAAGTGGAATATTTTACAATATTCACCTACTTAACCCTTTAACTCCCAGAGTTGATAAACATGTTATTTCTCCCTATAACATTCATTCATTATCTAGACAAAAGAAAATGAGATCAATGAAACTTAACAGGTAGAATATGTGATCTTCCACCAAATTCTCGTTACTAGTTTACGAGGAAATGTGGAGCAGCTTGAAGAGAGAATTAATGATCTGATTTTAGGATTCAAAGGATTAAGTCTGGAAAACATACCTGTCCAAAAGAGGAAGACATAGATGAATCTTCATCACTGGAATCCAGTGATAATCTAAAAGGTTGGAGTCTACCTCTGTTTTCTGTGAGTTCATAGTCAGACGGACGAAGGCCAGGATTTTGAGAGAAACTTTGAATCTAAAAAGTAGCATTAAGATCTAATTTAAGAAAATGTATAAAATACTTATCATAAACTATTAAATGTTTATACTTTTTCTAAACAATTAAATGGCTATCAAGAACACTGAAGTTTTTCTCACCAAAGCATTAACTGCATCTTTTGTATCAGCTAAAATTGACTGCTGAAGGTTAACAAACCTGTAACACATAAGTTGTATAACAATTAAAACATATCGCCATCTCAAGGGATATAAATTGGTCAATTAATCAAAGAAAACTCTTCATATGATTTTTACTTCATGTCCCCAATTGTATACAACACTTGTTTGTATATTTTAGGCAAATTCTCAACTGATAGTCAAATTTTATTGGGTATAACAGTGGGTTTGCAGAGCTGCCCTGTGTAAAGATTGGTCCAGTAACACTCTCTCTTCATAATTTGCATTTTCATGCTCCAACAGCTGTTTACTTGGTTTACTATGTGTAACCACTTATTCATCATAAAATTCTTCTTTGCACTGGCCAGATGTTGTGCTAATTTGGTTTTACTGATTGACACACTGGAAATTTTAAATATCTTGGTTTAGCTTTGGAAATTTATATGTTGATTCTTTTCCATATTCAATACACTAGTTTAAACAGTTGTTTTTCTTCTTTCTGTCTACATTTCTTTGTGTAACTTACTCAGGTGAGGCTATAATCTCCTCAGTTATGGTTGGCACTGAATTGTTCCTGTCCCCCTCCCTACCAGTCAGTTGTTCCAATTTCTTGTCAATGAGTGGTGTTAGAGTTGTGTCAATACGACTCCTTAGTTGACGCACAAAGTCATATCTAATAACAACAACATACAAGTCAGAAAAGGTTCTAGCATTAAATATTCAACCAACCTTTCAATCATTAAATCAAAATGATATCAATCAATAAAATTTAAACATTCATTTTAATAATTCAGTCAGTCTAATAGTTTTTAAATAAGTCAGTCGGCCGATTGGTCAGTCAGTCAGCTAATCAGCCATGTATCAATTTTTAGACTAAAATTCTCACACTTTTCCACCACGCACAAGGCGATTTGTTTATCAATATTCAAAATCTGGCAGACACCTTTATTCTTTCGTTTGCATAAAAAAAAATTCAGGTCTGTTAACATCCTACCAAACAGAAAACTCAAAATTTAGTTTTATTTTAAGAGATATTTTCACAATTTCGTTTTTTAAACTGACAAGATACAGCAGTGTTTTCCCGCAATTTGGTCAAAACCATAATTTTTAATGGATGTGTTTGAAAAAAGGAAGATAGACTCAAAATTTATCAAACGCTATCAGTTAAGACTGCACAAGTTCTACTTCATTCTTGTTAGTAAAATCCATTCTACGATACAAAATACTAGTAGGATGAACTGAGAACGAACACAGCAGACCTGTGGAAATTTTCGTCTGTTGCCTCCAAGTGCGCTAAAATGTCTTCCGCTGCGGAGACCGATCCTGCTTCCTTTATGGCAGGCTCTAAGCTTAGTATGAGTTGGTTCAAACTCGCAAAGAAATTATCATGATAATCTGAATCCTTCTTTTCCATGTTTCCACCTCGCTGATTGTTATTCCACCGCCATTTTGGTTGATAAGGAGGACAGTTGTGCCCAGGGTACACTCGGTCCATTATTAACAAGTGCGGTTATATAATTCTAAGGAACCAAATTTAACAACAAATTTTGTTTCTTGCACTTGAACTGAAACAAGACACCGATCTGGTATGAAATTATAGAAGTTTTTCGCTCAATTTACGAAAATCGTGGATTTAAATAGTCAAAACATCTTTTTCCTTCTTACAGTTGGTGCATCATGGCCCTCGGCACAGCTCATGTAGGAGGGCGTTAGTGCGCTGGTATCTCTAATGGTTGACGGTTAAGTGTTCAGGATGATCTTTCACGGTTGACGGTTAATTTTTAAGAATAAAAGTTTTTTATTAAACGATACAATATCTTTCCAATATCTGAATGAATCAGTTTTCAGCCAAAATTTGTTATCAGCAAAATTCCTGAGGAAGAGTGTGTTACCTTACTCCCGCCGACAAATCAGAAGAAAATGCAACGAGATAACGGCTCAGAAGAACATTTGAGTTGAGTCCGACCTCGACTTCTCCGGGGTTCTCATTTTGCTACATTCAAGTGCGTGTTTGTCGGACAAAGCTTTCTGAGCTAACTTGAACACCTTTCTTCAGAAGTATAAGTTTGCGGATTGGATGACGGTAAAAATTTTGCATTCGACGGTTTACACATTAAGACCGGAATGAAGCGGGGATGAAAGTTGCTTTATTTCAGACGAGTAAGCATTTACTTTTTAAACAAGAAGAATTAACGAGCAGGTAACCAGTAAGAGTGGTTCAGTTGTTATTCGGAAAATACAAGGATGCTCTGCAGTTTTGAAAATGCCCAAATGCATGGTTTCACTTTCCCACGAGAGTCTTCTTTCATTTCTTCACAAAGTCACAGTTTACAGGTGAAAAAGTGAAAACATGTGATATTGCAAACTCTTTGAGAAAGTCCAGCGACAGAGACCAAGTCATGTTGGAAAGTTCTTATAATCAGTAAAAATCCCTGGCTTTAGGCGAAGGAAAAGGAGAGTTTCAGTGACACTTAGTTTACAAGTTCTTTTGAGGTGGCGCTTCTATGCGCGCTAGTTACCTTAGAAAGCGAAATTTCTCGCCATACTTGTAGATGTTCCTTCGGCGCCTCCTTCAAATAAATTTCATAGAATCTCGCGCATTAAAAATAGGGAATATTTGACCCAAGTAACACACATCTGTCCATTTCATTTCCTGTTTCTGATTCAGTCTGATATCAGTTTCTTGCGTAGTCGAGAAGACGATGGCGTGCGAAAACAGATCAATGACAGCTGTAAGTTTGCCAAGAGTTGAAACTGCAGTTTTGCCATAAATAAACTTAAAATCTGAAACTATAAATAACCCGAAGTCCACATCCAAAGCTATGAAGCAATTTTCATCTCATCGAAAACAGCGAGAATGCAAACAGTGCTGAAACGATAACGCCTCGTTCAAATAAATTTCATAGAATCTCATGCATTGAAAATAAGGAAAATTTGGCCCAAGTAGCACACATCTGTCCATTTCATTCTCCTGTTTCTGTTTCCGATATCAGTTTCTTGTGTAGTCGAGAAAATGATGGCGTGCGAGAACAAACCACTGACAGCCGTAAGTTTGCCAAGCGTTGAGATTGCAGTTTTGCCACAAATAAACATAAAATCTGAAACAATGAATAACCGGAAGTCCACGACAAAAGCTGTAAAGCGATTTTCATCTCATCGAAAATAGCAAAAAATGCAAACAGTACTGAAACGATGGATCATCTCAAGGAATCACTTGCACCAAAAACCTTCAACAAAATTAGCTATGCCGCAGTTTTAATTTGGTTCGTGATCAGTGTAATCTTCTTTGGCACTTTTGCCGAAGTGGAAAACACCGAATCCAGGTATGATTTCCGTTGTGGTGGAGCGAATAGTGAAAACATTGACCTTGTCCGTGGAGAATGTTTCGAAAAATACGAGAAGCAGTACAACAAGTTTGGTGTTCCTGTCTATGGCTTCGTGATCATCAATTTCCTCCTTATTGGAATTGTATGTGTTGTGTACTCCCAAATAGTGAGAAATACAGTCGATCATTTGTCGTCGAGCAGTCCTAACAGTGATCCAGAGAGCGGACAGTCGTGCGAAAAGCCAACAAGTCAAACAACAAATTGCGGACACAAGCTTTTTATCGCTTACTGTTGTCAACTATCTACGAGACTTGTTCTTGGAGTTCTCTTCATATTGCTGCAAACTCAGTTGCTTTATCCTTTAAACTTTTCCTCCGCGTTCGACTGTTATTTAACCTCTAGAACTAATCAACCAAGGAATTCATCAGACACTGCCCCAAACAGTACTTTATACAAATGTCACAATCAACGAGCGATAAAGAAAACCTTTTGGATGTACGCTGTCCTTGTAGTAAATGGAACTTTCGTCATGTGCATTTTGATTGAAACCGTCTACATTTTGTTACGGGCATGCATAGACAGGAATTTTATGCGAGACTTCTTAAAAAACTATCTGAATGCCAACTATGACAAGTCGCAAAGAGAGTGCGAAAACTGTCAAAAGCAGGATGATGTTCCATCACAGCCACGAGAACGTGAACACCCTCCGACCCAATCCGAGTCACACCGAGAACCTCCAAAACAAAATGCAGTTGCCCTACTACAGCCTCAAGAGCAAGTCGTGTCGTATCAAGTTCTTCAGCAACCAGAAGGAACGAGTGGACATGACAAGTCGTATCAAGGAGAAAGAAGAGACCATGAAACTGTTCCACCACAGCAAAGAGAGCACGAAAACTGTCCGATCCAGGTCGAGGTGCACAAGGAACATCAAAAGCAGGCTGATGTTCCATCACAGCTACGAGAACGTGAACACCCTCCAACCCAATCCGAGTCACACCGAGAACCTCCAAAACAAGATGCAGTTGCCCCACTACAGCCACAAGAGCAAGTCGTGTCGCACCAAGTTCTTCAACAGCCAGAAGCAACGAGCGGACCTGATAAGCCTGAAGAGCTTCAATTATTCATCGCACGAAAGAAGAAAATAATTAAAGAAACTAAATGTCTCCCTGAACTCCAATCACTGTTTCCACGTAATCCAGGCGAAGAAACAACAACCAAAGATTTGACTTTGGATCAGATTTACACCAACCTTGTGATCATCCGCAACAGGGCCAAGTACAACTTTACTACAGACAGACAAGAGCAACTAAAAATTTATCCAAGGTCACACGACGAAGAATCACAACCGAAAAGCCTGGAAGACCTCCTAAATAATGAAAATAAGAAAGTTTTGATTGTCGGTCGTCCCGGAATCGGCAAAACATTATGTTGCATCAAACTTCTCAGAGACTGGGCATTTGAGAAAGTCAAATCCCAAATCCAATTTGATGCTGCTTTCTTCGTAAAGTTCAGAAGATTCAACTCGGCAGACGACCTTAGCCTCAGGGAACTACTCACTCGGTCAGAACATTCTTCCTCAAATCACCTGGATGATGAGGTCTGGAAGTACATCCTGCAGCACCCTGAAGGTGTCCTCATACTTTTTGACGGATTCGACGAATTCAAAGATAACGCAAACATGGCCGTAGCGCCTCCCTGTTCCACAAGCATTGAAGAGGAGATGCCGCTCCAAATCTTGTATCAGTGGCTTGTGACCGGGGAAATTCTTGAAGGTGCTTCAATTGTAACGACTACGAGACCTACAGCTTTGTCAGGCATCGCACATCTTAAGTTCGACAGAACCTTTGAAATCCTAGGTTTCTCAACCGAGCAAATTCGAGAATATATCCACAAATTCGCCGGAGTTGACAAGCAAGCAGGCGAAAAACTATGGCGACACATCAGCAGCAACATGAACTTACTTTCGCTCTGTTATATCCCTGTGAACAGCTTCATCATGTGCTCAAGTCTGTCAGAAATAATACAGTTCGAAAGTTGCGCTAGTGTTACCCTCCCTTCCAAATTAACCACGATATACAAGATTGCGGTGAAAGTATTCTATTTGAAACACACGAAAGGATTCCGCGAGAAACATTTCACCCGCAAAAACTTTCTTTCAGATTATTTGCCCTTGAATGTGGAGGAGAAATTCGAGACACTAGGAAAAGTGGCATTTGAAGGAATCAAAGAAGGAAAACTTATCCTTGGAGGAAACGAAGTACGCGGAATGGAAGACAGCGCTCTTTTTCACCGCTTACCCGACCGTAAAAATGCCGCGTTAAAAGATGAGGAACAATTCTGTTTCATTCACCTTACAATGCAAGAGTTTTTCGCAGCGCGGCACCTAGCAAACAACATGAGTAGAGAAGAATTAAGAAACTTTGTTTCCGAGAACATCAAGAACGGAAAATGGCAGCTGGTTTTTCAGTTTCTGGCGGGACTTATGGAGGATAAAAGTCACCTACCAAGCGAAATTATCACTGACCTTCTTCCTGTGCAAACTGACGAGAGAGAATGCGAAGAGGACAACGAACAGTGGACAGAGAATGAAGAGCCAAGGAAAGTGACTCTCTGGCCGACTGGAGACGAACGAGATTTAGCAGTAACATTGTTTAAATGTTTTAACGAAAGTGATGAGATGAAATCGAAAGTTCAGACAAAACTTCAACAACTAAACTTTAATTTTGTAAATTTTAATCATTGTCGCCTCACAGCTGTTGATTGCTCTTCGTTAGTAAATGTAATTAATGTTCAACAAATTTCACATCTAGATTTGAGAAACAATAACATCGGTCCATTAGGTAGTTTTGAGATTTGTAAATTGTTAAAGTGTAAGGAATCTCAACTGAGCTGGTTAAACCTCACACACAATCAATTGACAGATGAAGCAGCAAACTACTTAGCTGAAGCCATCAATAACAACAACTGTCAGCTACGCACATTAGACCTCTCAGAAAATAACATCTCAGACATTGGAGCACAGGACTTGGCTAAAGCCATCAACGACAACAGCTGTCAGCTACGCATGTTAGACCTCTCAGCAAATGGCATCTCAGACATTGGAGCACAGCACTTGGCTAAAGCCATCAACA
>OZ034734.1:28373568-28516406 GCA_964027065.1 Pocillopora grandis | reverse complement strand
CAGCAATTCTAAATAAAAACTCAAAAGAAATTATTTGAACCATTATTAAAAAAAAAAAACTGTGAGGTAACCAGCTTAGTGACAATTACAATCCAACATTCTGAAACGGGAATGAAAGCAAAATTTATTTGGGAAATATTAAAGGTAGCGAGACTATTTGAACCGGATCGAAATGAAGAAAAATGAACGAATGCAGATGTTTATTGAGAACAAACAATGTCAAAGTTTTTTTTTTTTTTTAATAAACAGATAACAATGAAGTAAAAACACAAAGCTTCTTGCAGAGAAAACAAACGAACCTCAGACCTCTCAGGAAACTTTGTCATTTTATGATTGATTAGTTTCGATCCTAAATTCTCCCCATGCTTCTCTATGTTTTTACCGCTCGTGTCTGTCACAAGGAATAGTTTTCTGTAGTATTTATTGAATTTCTTTTAGAAATTATAATCGTATCAGATGAGTAAACGTAGTACAGATTGTAGGATACAACACATTTGTTTTTATGCTCGTTTTTTCTTCTGATTGAAGCGATCCAGTTCGAGTAGTTTCAAATTTACTGCCATTGAAATCCTAACGAAACTGTATATAAACTCGTGGCGCTCCGAAGGAAAGTTCTTTTGATAGGGTAATGATTTAAGATTTATGTCATACTAATTTGAAAACTTTTGGGGGGGTTTCTGCAGTTGATGTAAATATTAGTATATTTTTGTATATATTTAGGGCCTGTTTCTTGAATGATGTAATAATATGTCAATAAGTTGCTCTGCAAAATCAGAGGATGAAGCATCAGACTTAAACAGTCAAGATTTTTACTTACAATTAATTGTAAATAGAGCCAGAACTCCCAAATTTATTAGTGTGGAATAAATATTGTAAATGGATTTAAACTTTGTGTTGTGATCTATTTATCCTCTATGATTAGACACCACTTGATAGCAATGGGGGGGGGGGAGAAAGGTGTAGCCTTTTGAAAATCAAACATAGACGAATACATTAATTTACTGGAGAAACACGCCTCAGGTTCCTTGTAGAACCTACTTCACTGCTGCATAATCTTGACAGCATTCTAAAAAATATGGAAGGCATGCAACACCCCTTTTGAAACCCTTACCATGTCTCAGATAAAATGATTTCCCTCCTAATACTGAGACAAAATTCTTCTTCACCTCTCAAACCACTGTTAAAATACCTAAGAAAGTTTGAAATGTGAATGACATAAAATGAATGTCACACATTTGCTTAAATAAGTTCCAGCCTGGCCACTTATTCAAACTTTCAGCCAAATAGGAGGAGACCTGTTCAGCTTTGCTATGTTCACAAAATCAGTGGAACTTGGGAGCCAAATAAAATACTAATAAGACAAAAGAAAGCAAATCAGAGAACAGAGATGAATTCCACGTGTAAAGGAAATGTAGAGAGAAGGCAAGGAAACCGCACGTAGAATTCCAGCTGCAATTAAGTACTTGTTCCAGCTTAGAAAAAACCTAGCACTTGAGACTTGTTCCCAAGTTTTTCAACACTTTTAATCTAAATTTTGACACAAACAACAGGTATCTATTTCCTAAAAAAAAGCTGTGATATCCATCCTATCCATTTCATTTCATTGATTCAGTTTCTAATGTCAGTTTCTCCTGTAGTCTAAAAAATGACGGCACACAAAAAACAAATTACTGACAGCAGTAACTTTGCCAAGAGTTTACATATAAGTTTGGAAATGAATAAATTTAAATCTCAGACTTACTAACCAGAAGTAAACAACCTAAGATATAGAGCTATATTTTTATCTGAAAGAAAACAGCAAAAATGCAAACAGTATTGAAATGAAAGATAATCCCAAGGAATTACCTGCACCAAAAACCTCTGACAAAATTAGTCATTTGATCATAAGTCACAGTTTTAAGTTGTATCACAATCAGTGAAATCTTCCATGGAATTTTTGCAGAAGTGGAAAACACCAAATCCAGGTTTCATATCTGTAGTTGTTGCAGCTTTGAAAAACACCACTTGAGACTGCTTCTCATTTTTTTCAACACTTTTGATTGCATTCTTTTTTAAATGAATTTTTTTCAGGACTGCATGTCAAAGAATGAAGATGAATGTGGATATTATAGATTATGCTTCAGCACATCATCTTCCCTCAACAATATGTTAACTCCCATGAGTGATCGAGAGAGAATTTTCTCCTTACAATATCAATACAATATCAAGCATAGAAGTAATGAGAATAAAGTAAAATATCAAATAGGTGATTATTAGCTGATCCAATACCAAATTCTCAAAATTGATTACACTCCCAGAAGTGATCAATGAGTAATTTCTCCTTACAATACAATATAGTAACAAGCATGGAGGTGATGAAAAGAAAATTTATCAATTAGAGTATACTGCCCAGGACTTGTCTGATTAAATACCAAATTCTTCATGTTAAAATTATTAGTAATGTATGGGAGACAATGAGGAGAATTGATAATTACATCAGAGATAAAAGAATTCCCTGAAATCAATCTGAATTACTTCTTACTAACAGTATGAAAGTGACACTGGGGTGAAAACAGATAAAATTTTTACAACTAAGCTAAATTTAAATCACAAAAAGTGTGATGTATGACACAATCTGATAGACAACAAATGATATTATCAATTGAAATGATAAAGGATCAGTATACAAGTATATTGTATGATCAAAATTTGTTTATGCACTAACTGGCATGCCATTTTAAACCTATAATTTCAAACCCTTCGAACTATTTTAATTAAAATCATCATCATAGATTTTGGTGTGTTCATGATCATAAAACAAAAAGAAATCCTGCCAACTTAAAAGCAAAATGAACAGGTGTCTTACTATTTTTCTTAATTTATTAAGAAGGTAACAGATACTTCAAAACTGTTTATATATTTATAAAAAATCCAAGCTTTGTGTAACCTGGCACAAAAACAGTACACAATGAAAACAAAGGAAATAACTCTTCACTAGCATAATAAAAACAACTTTAGTTAAATCCAAATATAATATCTGTGTAAACTGTCAATAAGATATGGAGATCAACTGGAGGTTAATTATTGACTCAAAAGTACATGTAATAATTACATGTACTTTTGAGTCAATAATTAACCTCATTATTGCTCATTATTTATTTCCAAGGCCATTTAGAAGTAATGTATGTTCTTCACTTTCAGAACCTCAAAGTGTTTCCTAGTGATTTCCATCCTAAATGGGTTTTCATAAACAGAAATATTAATCCGCCAAACCCAGCTTCAATGGTTTTGCTGGTACCAAATTCCCTATAGTGAGTGATTTTAAGCTGTTGGTGGTAAATAGTTTGCAAAAAAGTAAGTCTTGAGCCAGACCTGTTCACATCGGGAGAAACCTCCCCCCACCTTAACTTCCTCCTGTGATCAGTATGCAACTTCATGTTATTATCTTAATACACAGCTAATTAGACAGATGATAAGAATTTTTATTAAAACAGTTTGGAGAGTTGATTCCTGCATGGCTAGTGGTAAACAGAGCAGAATATGACTGCTTTAGTGAGCAAAGAGCCATGCTGGTTGTCAAATTCATCACTTGTGAAGCCCAAAACTTAGGGACTGGTGGCTCTGTTGATGTGTGTCAGCTCCTACTAGTGATATGTATGTAGGGTAACCCGCCCAAAACACTTGATACTTTCTATAACCAATGTTCATAACAAATTTTTAACTCTTTGACCCTCACATTGACTAGTATCTAATTTCTCCTCACAAAATCACCCCTGAATCACACAATAAGGTCATGAGAATAAAAGTAATGATTTCCACCTAAAGAAACTCTTGATTGCTTAACAAAATCTCCTTGTCAGTACTTTAGGAAATAAATAGAGAACAGTATGGAGAATATACATCTTCATGTTAGGGTGTGAAGGGTTAAGACCTCATTATTCAATGACCAAATTCACAATTTACAATTATACTTTGACTTTCTTTGCACATAACTATTTTCCATTTCCATTCATTTCATGAAGTATGAGTGTCTGCTTTACATACATGAAGCTCAACATACATGTTCTGGTCAAACTATTCTTTCTTCACTGTCACCAAGAATTCTTTGCTCCTTTAAGATTGTGTTCAAAGGTTTATCCAATGAGTGTCCCCAGCAGAAGTGTTTTGACTTCTTTAGAAGATATTTCCAACAATTCATTGAGATTTGAGCTTTTTCTTTCTTGGTCATGTCCTCTTCCATACTTTCTATAGCTTTCTTGTCTTATCTTTCCATTTCATCCACTCTTTTCTTGTTTACAACACTATTGTTAGCTTTCTTGTTTCAAAATGACCATAGATGACCTTTGTTGACCCTTTAACTCCTAGGATCTCATGAGTAATTCTCCTTACTGTCTGACATACAATTCTTGTAATGTTAATTAGGAGAATTTGGTATTGAATCAACCAACAATCACCTATTTGATACTTTACCTTATCCTCATTACTTCTATACTTGATATTGTATTGACATTGTAAGGAGTAATTCTCTCTTGGTCACTCATGGGAGGTAAAGGGTTAACTATTCTATCTCAGGCTGGTTAATGTTCAAATGACTGACATAATTAACATTTATACTTAAAAAAAGAACATTTTGATATAAAATACACCCTTACCAAATTTTATTGAAAACTCTCAGTCTATAACTCGATTCCAAAGAAAATCATTTTTAAACAGTTCGAGCTCAATTAATTGATAAAAAATATAAATTAAGTGAACTGAGAGATTGACTTGACCCCTGTTATTAAAAAGATTGGATGATGCTATCCACTGGATCAATATTATCCAGTTGGTAAGTACATCTACACTAATTATCTCATTCTGTGAACTCCTACATAATAGAAGGGGAGTTGGCAAGAGAAAAGAGAATGGTCCATAAAAACTTTACTTTTCACTGAAGCAAATATGCAGCTCACCAAAGGTTACTGATTAGCTTTTGTTATCAACAATCTGAGAATACCTTCTTCACTGTCAGTGAGTGTCACGCATTTCTTGGAATTTTTGTTCAGGAAATTCATATAAAGATTTTTCTCAGGTTTTTCTCTGAGTTCTGCTAATACACATTTATTTCATACTTATGGGTAGAGACAGACACGTTCTACTTCAAATAAGTAGTTCGGCCAATTTACCACAGATCGACATTTGAACGCCTGAAAGAGATAAGTCCAGCCTAAGAATTCATCTTACCAGACCAACTTGATATCATCTCACTGCAATCTCGTTTCCAACACGTGTTCACCAGTTTTAACGCTGGTTGTTGACCTAGTGGCTATGTTTTTAAAATTTACAGTCCGCACAAAGAAATTTAGCTCAACTGAAGCACATAAGTCATTTTAAGCTGATATTCACCTTCACGATATATTTCTATATAGTTCTTTCCTAATTTCATTAACGACGATGATGTATGATGTCGTTATTGTCGACGATTTGCAGCTTCAATTACTATCAGCGGCTTCTCCTCCATGGAAGCACCGTCATGTAATCATGTAATCATGTAATCTAGTAAGATGGCGCGCTTGTTTCTTCGTCTAAGTTTCACATTTCGGATATTTTCATTCGGTTTCTTGGCATGGAGACCTGTTATTATAGGAAGGGCATATCATGGATATTAAAATAATTGGTTAAGGCTGCTAGTGAAAGAATATAGATCAAAACGTCGAAATCCAGACCTAGAGAAAGACAATGTAGAATCGGAAGTTGTAGGCCTTGCTGTCCAAACAGGTAAGCTTTCCGACTTTTTTTCTCGCTACTAACTTTATGGTACTGTCAATGGTTATATAAAGCATGATGACAACGGTCAATGAAGCATCAAGTCGCGTTTATCCATAAAATTCTTCCAGGTTCCTTGTGATCTAAATTAACTTCTTGTACCTATATTAAGCATACATGATATATGTATCTCACATTTAGAACTTGCGTTATCGAAGTTGGAAACCTATTTCTCTTGATTCTATCCGGTGTACAGTTCTGCCGATCGTTGCATATTTTATAAAGGAGAAGTTTAAATTTATTTGTTTCTGTGTTCCACAAAGCTATCTACAGTAGAAAGTTGTCAATTAGCAGTGACGCCTTTTTCTCAGGTTTGTCACTATTTTCAAACACATACTGATACTTCTTAGATTATGTGCTTGAAGCTTCTTATATTTTGTCTGATGTTCACAAACTGTCTTGTACTATGGTGAATGAATGTTGATGGGTTTTCCCCACGTGTTAACTTAAAATTCCAATACTGCTGAGAGAAAGAAATGCATTTAACTTGTGGTCTGTACAAATTATTTCTTAGGTAGATGCTATGAAAAAAAAAGGCTGGGATGCAACTTGTTAACAATCTTTTACTCTCACTGCCTTAAGATCATCAGTAGTCATGTTACATTGTATGATTTGTTAATTGTGTTCAGAGAACTTAGTCAATAGGGCCATAATTGCTCATGAGTTATTTTGTATTGTCAAGTGTTACCCATGTTTATTAAGGTTCTTCTTCACATCAGTTGAGTTGGTTGAAATTCTCTGTAAATTTATGTTTCTCTTGGAAAAGGAAACAAAATATATCTAACTCCCACAGTTACAATTGGTGTTTTCTCCTATTATGTATTATTTTCCATTTTCAAAAAGAAACTGACCTGTTGCCTTCTCTTTTTGCTTTGCAGTTTCTTCAATTGTTCTGCTATCCAACCAGTTAATATGTGAACATTCATGGTCTGTTGCATGAGGCCAATGAAAAGTAGTGTGTACCACTGGAAATATATTAGCTTTTGGTGGAGTGTGTGCAAAATAAATGAATAATTATGGAAATTGAAAATTGTCTGCTTCTTAACAACTTGTTTACTCATAAAGTCATATGAAGCACTTAAAACTCTACATCCCACACAGTAAAGTTTTTTGTAGAGCTGTTGGCTGGTATGTAATACAGAAGCCAAATATCTGAAAAACACATCCAATAATTACTATTTCATAGCACACATAATACATGAAAGAACAGGCTAAAATCTTTATTTTGAAGCCTTCATGTATCCCACAGTGCCAGGCACTGCTTCAGTGGGCAGGATTTTCTCAATGGTTAAGATCTAAAATTCTAAAAGGCTTAAACTTGAATCTAATGGAAGCTTTTGGCTGTCTACCTAAAAATCATTTCACACTAAGGCAAAATCTAAGTACAACATTTTCTCTGGTCCTTGTCTTGCCAAGAGAATATAACAGGGCAATTATAATCTGAACATCAAATGTGCTAAAATAGTATTTCAGGATTAACAGGATATGAGAGAAGTCTTAAGTTGTATGGGCTAGAAATTATCCTACCTATATGATAATTGCATGTTGTGAAGGTTGTCAAGATAATTACAATGAATTAAAAGCGATTAAACTATTTTTCAACACTTTGTGCTACAAATCCAAGGTGCAAAATATGTCAAGATGTTTAACACCAGCACTGAACCAAAAAATGCACTTGGAATATGTTGCAGATGAAGTGCCAGAGATGAGTAGACTAGGTACATTAACTTCATTTCTCTATGAGATCTGTGCAACTTCCACTATTCAATAACTTAATATTTTCATCAGATTACTTGTCTCTAAGTATTATTTAAATCTCAAAAAAATTGTATGTGGAATACATGACCAATAAAGTTCCAAAAAGCTTCTTAATACAGGTAAAAGCGTGACAAATTGAGAAGTTAATTGTGACATTTTCATTGAGATCTCAAGACAAAAAATTTGTTTTGATCCCATAATTTGTAATTATGAATGTTACAGTCTTGAATGTTCCTAAAGATTGGCATTCTCTATCTACCCAAGTTGAAAATGCCAAAGTGAAAACTACTTACAAGAGAGAAAAAGTAATTGGTATGAAAAAGAGGCATTCTAAGGTTTTAAAATGATGGTATCACAAACCAGGAACTGATCAGATGACCCAAATTGCAGTCATATTTTCCACAAAGGCTTGAGAGTCAAATCAAAACTTCCCTACACACTCTGCACCCACAAAGAAACATGGAACATGTCCACTGATTGGCAAGTTCTCTAAGCTCTTCATGCAACCAATCATAAGGGCAAAAGTACTACTCTGGCTTGTTCCCAAACTTCTCTCCCTTTCCAAGAGTAAGGCTCTGGTAACAAGGTTATAGAACCTAACTTTCAAAGCAGAGATAACTTTCATTGGATTTAAGCTTTGAGAAAAAGATGCAGTTGTATTTCTGTTGTTATTTCGAAAATTACACACATTTTTAGGAAAAACGACAGCCCTGAAATAGCAGTTTTAATGAATGCAAAACTTCATCACTGCGGGACATTCAAAAACACATTCTAGTGTTTCCTACTGTAAAATAGAATTTCCTTTAAAAATAAATAATTGTTAATTAATTAACTAATACTAATATACAAATGGAACTTAGATATTGTCCCAGACTTTAAGTTTCTGTTCCCATTCGATGCATTTTTCTTGTATTTCTCTCATCCACCGCTAAAATCTCAAAAATCATTTCCAGAATATTGTATGTATAGTAACAATAATAATATAATCAAATTAAATTGTAATGAGTACCGTGACAAATGTAAGCATGTGTGAGCTAAAATTGAATGATTACTATGCCAGCTGTGTTCACTGACAAGCCTGGATCAAAAAACAAAGTCTTTTTCTGCCATGTCAAGGGCCCACGCAAACTTCTCACGTTGGGTCTTGTTGTAAACTTTCTCTACTGGCACCTCATGTTTCTTGCACCTTAAAATGCAAAAAAAGCAAAAAAATATTAACAACAAGGTGTACAAAAACTCAGTAGTCACACTTCTGTCTGCCATTGTGTATTTCACACCAGGAAATACAGCAAACTTCAGTGCAAATCAACTGTTTAGGCAAAGCCACCTCTACAAGCCCCTTATTATCTTTGGTATTGGATATAGAGCTTTCACCTACCATGCCACTGAAATTCGTGGGTCCAAATAATTTAGTTTTGAGGTACCAAGTGCAATCTCTTTATTTTCTTCTTTGTCTGTTGCAGTCACCTCTAATTTAAACAGCTGATCCTCAAATCTTTGAACCTGAGTTTTTTTCTTCTCAAGTTGCCTACAAACAAAAGAAAAAAATTCATCAAAGATAATCATAAGTAGTCTATAGTCTCTCCAAGAAGGATCATTAGCTTAGGTCATTCCTACTTGTAAAATTTTTACAAGCAAGACATATGACTTGATCCAAACTTCCTTTGCATGGAAGAAAAATATAATTTTTGACCAACTCTAGATTAAAGAGTTGAGGAATAATTTTGGAAGATTACTCCAAAGGAGCTCTTGTGATGTAAACTTCCTCAGTAAAGATGAAATATTGTACAACCATTAGTAGAAAAATTAATTTCCCTAGTTAACATACTTCATCACTTTTGCATCTTTGCTTTCTTTTGCTTGATTTTTCAAAACCTTGAGTTCTTTTTTTGCATCCTTGATTGCTTTTTTCTTTGTAGCAATCTAAAACAGAACAGCAAAATCAACAAAATCAGTAAATGGAATATGTAAATGCATGAATACCCAGATAAATAACTCTTGGGAAGAAAGTCACAAGTTCACACCTTCTCTTGTAGATTGGACATTGATTTTTCAAAGGTCTTGGGGACTGTGCGCTAAAATAGATAAAAAAAATAAAAAAAAAATAGTGAGCTACATGTATGAACTTAATCCTTTTCATATGATTACATCTACACCTGTAATACTGGTTTAGTCTAACTGAGTGCACATGCAATAAAATACAATAAAACACTTCATAATGCCCGGCCACATGGAATATGCTTGCTTTATTTAATAAAAATGCATCTGTGTTATCAATGGTGATGTCATCTGTGTCTATCCTTCAACAGATCACAAGTAAGAACCAATCAAAATGTGTGTATAGTTCGGCTTATAACATAACACCAAGCAAATGCACAGCAAAATGTTATCAGAGTGGACATTACCTGATGGTTACATAGGATGGCCACAGCACGGTTTGCTCTGTTGTATGTCAACACTTTTGCATTGACATTGTCCTCAGCTTCTGTTAACTTGTTTAGTTGATCTTGGAGTGTCATGGAGGCATTGAACGTTCTGAATACCTTTGCTGTAAGTCCATCCATCAGCTCTGACAAGTACTTGTTCAAAGAAGTTGTCTAGAAAATGAAAAATTTCAACATTTATTTTTTTTCTGGACGCTTTACAGCAAATTGTTTTTAGGTAATTACTATTACTAACTCGTTACTAACCAAGTGCAAGGGTTGCACTGGGGAATATTGGCCCAAGTAACGTGGCAGTACAGACTGGGCACTGCGAGATTAGTGAGTAATTTATTATATGCCACTCAGGCCAAATTTGTTTGTCTAGAATTTGCCAGCTTTTGCAAAAGAAAATTCACAGCATATAATCATCATGACAGTCTTTGTCAAAAAAGTCCATGGGGCAAAATCCTGACTAGCAAGTAACAACCAATCAATTTGATTTAATCTACATCAGGACCAGCTTGCCATATAATCAATAAAATTGCTCCCATTTGCAAAACCTGGTGCAGAAATATTACCACATCACTTTAAAAAAGAAGGGAAAATACACTCACAGATAATCTGTCAAATAGATCATCACCATTCCGTTTTCCTTTCATAAAAATGGCAAGATTCTTGAAAACCTGTAATGGGAAAAGGAATAGAAATAAAAGTTGTTACAAAATGGACAAAGAGGCAGTTTGCAGAGTGAATCTTGAAAAAAAATATTGCAAATATTTTCAACTTTGTTATTTGCCATTACACCTTTTTCATCCTTAGCCCTTTGACCTGCTCCAGAAATGATCTATGATATCCATAGATCAAGCAGCAAACAGGTAAGGAGATACTCAGATTTATCTGGTTAAAATGGTTATCGTGATGTGATGACAAATTCTCCTTACTAATTTACATGGAAATTGTGCAGCAGCTAGAGGGGAGAATTAACGATCAGATCTTGGAGTTAAATGGTTAAGTAAACAAAATTGGTCCTTTTTGGTCTGTTCTTGCCTCCTTAGTTCTTTACCTTTAAGTTTCCTCTGTGTTTTACTTTAGAAATATTACAGAGGTGAAAAAGAGACCATGAAAACCATGCATATTACTGAATGCAGTAGTAAAGTAGACTCTTCCTCTCAAAGATCACAAACATGGGCCATCAACTGATAAGTACCTATGTTCATTGTACCTGATACCTTTACTAAAGGGACAACTCTGTCAAGGGGGACACTCTGTCTGGTTCCAAGGGTGTCCCCTTAACTAAGAGTCCAGTTGCTAGGTGACAGTTGTTCAATAGCTACCTTCTTTTCCACTGGCACAAAGTTCCAGTATCGAACAGAGTCTTTACCAAGGAAATCAAACTCTACGACATTCTCCTTGTCTTCCCACTCATCATGCAATTCTAGAAGGTCAAAAAGCATATTATGAGGCTACTTAATGAAACAATAAAGCGGAAAATTTTAATCCTGGGTTCAAATATGAAAATATGGTGCCTTTAAGCAAAGACAACACTATCAAATGTCAGATGGCAATTTTGTGTAGGCAGATTATAACAGCAAAAGGGTGAAAACAGCCCACTGAAGACAAAACAACTACATTAATCATTTTGTCTGGGTCATGTAAACAATAAATCTGTAAACAGTAAAACACAATACAAAAACTTTTGATGTTTTAAAACCATGCAACTTTATATTCATGCCACAACAACACAATTTCCAAATGATGGAAGACACATTTGAAGGTTCTGTACTGGAAAACAGTGTCTGAACAGCCAACCAACAAAAATCACATGCCACAATCTTAAGTAGAAATCGTTTTGAAAAGGGAAAATATATTATGCTGGAAAGTGGTAAAAAAAAAACAAACAAACAAACAAACACTCAAAAACAACATTTGGACAAGCTTTTCTTGTGTTCTCCCAACATCTTATGTGGGTTATAATGCCACAAAACCAATGAGAAAAGTGATCTGTTGGTATATTTAGAGTACCTTTACATCATATACATCAATTATTGTTTTCTAGTGAGCAACTGCTGCATACTTCAAAATATACATAATGGACAGATCTTTGAAAACTCTCATTGTTCAAGAAGAGAATAAAAAAACAAGAAATAGAGCCTTGATCAGTATGAAATACTTACTAATATGTTCAAATCTCAGTGAGCAACAGCCAACAGTATCAGCAGTTTCTTCATCTTTTTCATGACCAGCACGAAGAGCCAACTGTAAAAAGTTACACAGATTACAATCAGTTCTTGAGGACCATTTGCTCTGTAAAAATCTAAAATAGCCTTAGCCACCTCACGAGTACATCAAAAAGGTACCCAAAGTAGATAAGTGGGCAATTAACCTGCAAAGCCTAATAAAATATGGCATGGAATGCTAAGTTTGTCACATGTTTTGACCACACTTGCTTGACAAAGGAGAGGACAAGAAAAAGAGTTGACAGGTACAAATAAGATAGCTTCTGCCAACTTTGAGTGGAACAAATGGAGAGAAAGATTATCGAGTAAACCATTATTTGAAAAAGAAGCTTCAAAGCTTTACCTTGTCGATAAAGTAAAGAGCAACACCTCTGTGGAAAAAAAAAAGACAGATTATTGACGGACAAGCTACAATACACACCTAGAGGAAAATTATGTCAATTAACATGCTCCAGTATGGGACCAGGTTAGGTTTATTGAAAACCATTCATATAAACAAAGCAACATGACCCACTCCTTTCTGAGCTGATCAGCAGTACCAAGGCCTGGACGGTGGTAAACTCTTCATAAACAAACCTTTGTCGTAGTCTCATTTCTTTGGCCTTCCAATCCCGTTGATAGTCTTCTCTGATTTTTTCGACGCAGTCCTGCATAAACAAATAACAATTAACAATTGGTAGAGCGCTGCACTGGTATCGCAAAGGTCATGGGTTCAAATCCCGTATGGGCCTGAATTTTTTTCAGGTCCTATCTACAACTACTCGTTTCAGTAGTGTTCTTAGCTGCGAGGATCTCTTAATTTCAAATAAATACACATCAACACATTACACCCTAACATCAGTATGCATATTCTCCACACTGTTCTCTATACCTTTGTGAGAAGCTTATCAGGGGAGAATTTGTTTAACAATCAAGAACTTCTTTAGATGGTGATTATTTGCTTTATTACTTCCATTTTGAAATAACTTGTGATCCTCAAAACCTGACTGGCTCTAACTGGTTTGATTTCTTCACAGATTGCACCATTCTACACACCAAATTGCATCTTTTTCCCAGCCAATTTTAAACACAACAACCAATCAAATTTCAATGCCAGCTTAAAGAAATCAATCAAATTGCAATAAAATGAAAGACAACTTTTGCAACTTTTCATAATGCAGCTCAATGTATATACAGGATAAATTAATATTTGTTCCAACTAAAAATAACTTGTACTGAGCAACTGAATTTTGTGATTTAAAATGGATGTAATAAAGTAGTAATTGAATTTTGTGTCCTGTTTTTTAGTCTGAATCATACTTGTGATTTCAAATTTCACTCCACTAAGTTCACTTACTGTTATTCATTCTTGTGACCTTAATGAGTGATTCAGGGGTCAAATGGTTGAACCTGTGTTGGTTTCATACAGTCAAGAATCACAGATATTGCATCACACTAATTACCTTTAATTTTCTTGCTGTTTCGTATTTTTGCCAGTCCTTCTCACCCTGCAATAGAATTCAAGGAAGCAAGTTAGCTGTACATTACATAGCAATGAATTAATTTGCTTCAGCTATTCTACAATCCTAGCCAAATTTCTGGGACACCTGCTGTTTTCCCTGCCCACCTCATTGTTTCTTAGATAGAAATTTATCAAAATAGAGTTCAACTTTAAGCTTACAGTCAGTGTTGTTATACAACTGAACAGACCACCTATTGAAATAAAACATTTATTCTTACTGTACCTTTAACCTTGATGTGGAATTCAGCATGACATACTTGTAACTTCCTTGGATGTTCTCAACCCAGCAAGCCAACCATGAAACCTGCAGGAAAAAAGGTAGAAATCACTTCTAAGCATTACATTTTTAAGCATGCAGTTTACTGGTTAACAGGCTAATTTAGTATTATCAACTAAGTTGATAATGTAAATTGGCCACCGTAAGGAGTTTCAAAGCTGACATATTGAGCATTAGCCCTTTGTCAGAGCTTTGCCACCAACGCAGCACCAGAGTTTCTTTTATTAGAAAATTACCCCTTTTGTTCATTAGTATATTTGTCACCCCAGTGGTTGTCTTATCCTTCCATACAACTTCCTGATACCAAGGTATCCTTGACAAGGATTACTAACATTATCATGAAATAATTTGGCAAATGAAAACAGGAATAGTCCATACCTTGTTGTCATGAATAACTTTTTGCCACTTGTGCCCTTGTGGTGGTTCAGGAACTTTGGCCCCTCTGTTAAAAAAAGGAAAACTTGCATTTTCCTCTAAAAAAACATTCCTATTAAATTCTGCTATTAGTTAACTCTTGCAATTAATTGAGTATTTAATGTAGGTAAAAGAAAATCAGAAATAAAAAATAACATGTGCCTGCAAGAAGCAGGAACAGGAACCAGCCAAGGGTTTGCATGATTATGAGCACAAAAATGAAACCTTTTTCTAGACTTTTACCGAATCACTAGTTTAACTTTCTCAACTCCTGGAATTTTCATCAAATGGCCTAACCACAGTAGATTTTTTAAGGTTGGCCAAACAACTGAAAGTTCCCCAATTTGCCAAGAAAAGATTTTGGCAAAAGTGATTCAAGTGAATTAAGATTAACTTAAAAGACTACAGCCAGCTTATCAATGCTTCAACCAACAGTGAAAATAAAACCTCTTGACTTCTACCCATTTTTGAGATCTTTATTTTCCAAACTTCAAGGACTAAAGAATCTGCTTCCAAATTTTCATACTTTTTACAAATATTCAGAAATCTTTGAAAGCCCTGAGAGCCCCAATTTCTGACAATCTTTCCAAATTAATTATCTTATCTTCTCTTTCTTATATTTTTAATTGAGAACATGCTTTTGCAGACAACAACATTACCAATTGACACATACTTGCCAATGTTTATGATCACATCCTCAGGCATAGTTCTCTTCTTAAATTTCCCTTGCTTAGGATGGTCACCACGCCCTCGGAACAAACCAGGAGGTTCAATCTTGAAGTTGCCAACCCTCTGCCTGTGTCCATCCATGAGACAATAACCATATTCATCCAGAATGGCCTCATTTTGTTCTTTTAGTACCTGCTTCTGTTCCTTTGTCCAGTTTTTCCTCTCCTCATTTTTCTACAAGGAAATGTGCATACATGTACTTAATTGATATGGTGTGACCATTCCTTTGGCATTCCCAGAGTCTAAAAAGTTCTCAGTTTATAACCTACATGTAATCTTGAAAATGAATAGATAGACATAAGGTTGTCATTGGAAGCCGATAGATGGCAGAAATCTGCTGGCTGTACAACCATTCTGCACTGGCTACTTGGTGAAAATGTCATCAAGGCCCAAAAAAACAATATTTCTAAACTGATTTTAATATGAATTTATGGCTAACAAAAGTAATTCAATATGTCCCAAAACACTGGGGAGAAAATCAACTTTTCTGTGAGAGGGCCTTCACATTCCACCAAAAAAGGCATTCTCCTTTGTAACATGCAATGCTTGCTGTGCAAGCATAATTCAATTCAGCTGCTTAATCAGTTCAGATTATACAGTTATAATGATTACATTTTCGTACAACAACCCTGTGTACATGCAAATTAATTTCCAGCTCTTCAATTGTTGTAACACCTACATATAAATCCTCATTACTGGGTGTAATAAAATGGAACTCACAATCTTTTTTTTTTATTTACAAATCAAACAACTTCTCGCATCAACTATCAGCACTAAATATAACTCAAACACCCTTTCTCCTAATTTGAGTCAAAGGTATCTAACAAATACAAAAAAGAAGTCCAATACATATTCACTGCATTTACCTGAACAAAGTATGCATGCATTTCTTTGAAGTCACACTTTTTGAGATCTTTGATAATCTTTCTCTCATCATTTGTCATTTCTTTCCTCCAGTCTTCAAAAAAATTCTTGTTGAAGATCTCTTTGCTGGTGTAATCATGGTCAAGCATCTTGGCATAATATGATGCCACCTGAAAAAGAATCAGAGCAATAAAAAGGTACAGAGTTAATTCACATTTTGTGTGCTGTACCACTCCTTACATCTTTCAAAATAGAGAATTCTACGAAAAACAAATCAAAATACTGCCCTAAAACAAAATTTTGTCCATTTACATGTTCAATTACTTAATACTAAAACCATACACTATAGCTGTCTTTCCATGGGATGACAGCTGAGGTACTCACTGTCTAGCATAACCTTTTACAGCCAGTAACAAACTATGCTGTTAATCATTGGAGAAATCCCCTGTGTTGTTTCATATTTTTGGTAAAAAGTCCATCAAAATTTTAAATTATTTTCTCATACCTCTTCTGCTGCCAAACTAAGTTCCATGTGATTTCCTGACAATAAAATTCAATAAATAATGACTTACAAAGTATTCTTCCTTTATTCAAAAGAAATGTAACATTTCAAATGACTTATAACATGCATTCTGCATAGTTAAGCTAAGCTACACTGACTGACAGTTTGCAGAAGAGCAGAGCTCACCGTCATAATAAAACTTGATATCAGAAGGCAGCTGCTCATACAGAGGTGGGAAATAAGGACCCTAGAAGACCATAATCATTTATTTAGTAAGATAGAGGGGGGTTACATATAAAGAAAGGAGGGAAATATATCCTAGGCAACTTCAGTAAATAAAATAGTTCTTATTTGTACTGGTGTATCCCTATAAATAGAAATGTTCACATTGTAATTCAACCAATGTGACATCATAGCATTGTAAGTAAGATTATCATGTTTTAATTAAGATTTGCATCAGTAGTATTACTAGTATTGAACATGATGTGTCTTGGAAACAGAAGAAAAACAGGATCACAATGTTCACATAAACAAAACTTGTAATGGAAAAAAATATGAGGTGTGCATTGTGTTTCTGTTTTAATAAAACACACCCTAACAAAGATGAATCTACCTTATGTTCCAAATGAAGCCACTTGACACCATCAGGAAGTTGCTCTTCTTCCCACCTTTAGAACAAACAGACAACTGATTTTAACTTGAAGAGCCATGAAAAATATTTTATTTTGTAAGGATAACAATTAAAAGATTCATCAACCTTTAAAAAAATTATGACATTGATTGGCATTAACAAGGTACAAACCATTTCCACACTTCCTTCTCCTCTTCTTTCTTCTTTGTTCCCTTTTCCTTTCCCTAAAGAGCAAGAAAAGAGATCAACTGTGCATCAAAGTGGGGGGGAAGGTGTTTTAGGCTTTTATTTTAACAAAAGACTACTTTTGCAAACCCTGTATGCTAATGAGATTATGAGTGTTAAAGTGTATATTTTAGTTAGGTTTCTCCAAATTCCAATTCCAAATTGTACAATGCTTAAATAGCATTCAAATTAAATATTTACCAAAAATTTTCAAACAGATGGTGCTTAATGAAGTTGGAGTCTTCAATACATTTAAGAGCCATTGGAAAGTGTTCAAAAATGTAGGGAAGTTGTCAGAACAACTTCAGATATGTTTGCCAGCATTCAGAAGGCTTTGGAAATTCGTTGGAAGTTGCCAGGACATTTTCGGAAATTCCAGTCATGAGGAAACAAAAATCCTTCACATTTGACTCAGTTAAAACTGGCAGGTACATCACTTTATCATATCAAACTGCATGTGCCTTGTAAAATAATGCAGAAGAGTAAAGATAAACATTTTAGGGCTTCATTGTACCTTTTTTTCTTCTTTCACACCCTTTGCTTCTTTTTTAACCTTCTTTTTCACAGAGCCTCCCTTGTCCTCCTTCTTTGCTGACTTAGGAGTACTTTTCTTAGCAGTCTTAGCCTTTCAGACAGAAAGGTGACAACAAAAATTAATATATATTGGTTGTATAATGGGAGAGGTTAATGAGAAAATATTCAGCTCAAGGTGAAGTTCTACAGTGATGGAGTCCTTTTATAGAGAATCTCTCTGTTTAAAATCAAAATACAATATTTACAATTCATTCAACAACAAGGGGAACTTGTACCCATCACATACCAAAGGTTTATATTCATCTTCACTGTCACTTCCAGAGCCAGCGCTCTTCTTTCTTTTGCGCTGTTAAAAGAATGAACAAGCGAGTCTGTAACCAAAATGAAAAATTTCCAATTCCTCCCATGGAACTAAAAAGCATTTTTTGTGATTCAAGAAATATCAAATTCCAAAGACTAGATTTACACTAACTTGCACATGTTATGATCATGACATTAAGAAAAAAGTCACAGGGATATAATGAAGTGACAGTTTTCCATCTACAAAATGGCAAATTGTTTGCCATTTTGTAGATGGAAAACAAATAAGTCACAAAAATTCAAAGAGGTTTAAATTTATACACTTTGTTGCCAGGACAAAATTCTGACCAAAAACATGAGTTATGGTAACTGGTTTAGGAAGAAAAACACATGAAACAGTTTGCTACAGACACTTATCATGGTTACATGGCATGCAGAGCAACCTCATCTCAACATGCCAAAATACATTGAATTGTAAATCATGTTTGATTACATTATGAGCAAAAGAATTACCAAGAAGAACTTACAGAGGAAGAGTCCTTTGGCTTTGTAGCAGATGATACAGAGGACTTTGCAGGTTTCTTGTCTTTAGGGGTACTTAATCTAGGAATTATTAGACAATTATTCTTTGACAGCTACAGAATGTTTGCAACAGGACATCAGCTTACCACATATATGGTAGTCAATAAGATAACCAACATACACTACAAGTGATTTAAACCATTTAACTCCCAAAAGTGGTTAACATGTACTTTCTCCCATTAATATCCATATAATATCTAACAAACAGGCCATGAGGATACTTAAACTTATCAGGTAGAAGTTATGATCTTGATCTCGTACCAAATTATCACAACTAAGTTACAAGGAAATTTTTAGGAGTTAGAAGGGAGAATTAACAATCAGGTCTTGGGAGTTAAAGGGTTAACTGGTTGTTTTTACACATGAACTCATCACCAAACTATAGTTTTTTTGACAGTTTTTCAGACAGGGAAAAAGAACCAATGTACTAGTATCATAGCAGGTAATTTAGTGTTAACAACTGGGTTGAAAAGGTAAATTAGCCACCATAAAGGCTAAAAAAGCTGACGTTTCGAGCGTTAGCCCTTCGTCGGAGCAATTGACGGAGAAATTGACAGAGCAATTGACGAAGGGCTAATGCTCGAAACATCAGCTTTTTTACCCTTTACGGTGGCTAATTTACCTTTTCAACCCAGTTGTTAACACTAAATTACCTGCTATACTCTCCCACCAATGCAGCACCACAGTTTCTTTAGAAACTTACCACTTTATTTACTAGTATCATAGACCTAGCTGCCCGCTACACTGGGGTGGGTTCTACTCTCACACCCAAATGGGCTGAGTTTGTCTTTGGATCTTATCTTTGGCACAAGGGTTACTTTAGTTTGCACTTCCACTAGTTTCCTTCAAATTGCCAAAAATCAATTTTAAATAGGAGGAACTTTCAGAGGGGCATCAAAAACCTCTACTGAGAGAAGCAGAGCTTTTTCAAGCAGTAACCTTCGGGGGTCACAAAGGTAAACTCAGCTTAAGAGTCTTTCATCTACTCACTTTGCAGGCTGGATCAGATAACCACAATGAAACCATGAAAGAAAAAAAAGAAGAAAAAATAATTAAAAAATTGTCACTTTTTACTAAACTAAAATTTAAAACTGTACTGTGCATGATACAGTGCTTTAATCAGAGAGAGCACAACTTTTAAGCTACAATGTCTAATGAAAGCTTCCTTTTTTTCTTTTGAATAGCAATGTAAAGAACATTAACTTGTGTTATGATACAGAAGAGTGTTACATCAGGGTTGACAGGCCCTGGCAATGGATTCTTCTCAAACTTGTACTTATCATTAACATGACCATAAATATTAACAATTCAGCACCGAGGATGGTATCCATGAGGTAAAATACACGACCTGTATAAACTGTATATATCTGTGTACATACAACTGACATAGGAAACAAAAAGCTAATTTGCTACAAGTGCCTATTACCTATACTTTGTTGGACTACATTACACATCTTAACCTACGTGCAAAAAGCTGAATAAAACCTCTACAGTGCTCAAAACTGTAATTAAAGACTTCCCTTAACCCTCTACAACCTGATATCAATATGCATATTCTCCATACTGTTCTCTATACATTTCCTAAGGGGCTGACAAGGAGAATTTGTTTAACATTCAAGAGCTGCTTTCAATGGTGATCATTTCCTATATCTTTGTGACCTTAATATTTGATTTGGGAGTGACATTTGAAGGAAAAATTGGATGCTAGTTACTCTCAGGAGATTAGAGGCTTAATGTGCAAACAAAAATTTTAACATGTGAACATCAGTCTCACCAAAGGCTCCTCGTAATCATTATCAACTTGTTTCTTTCCAACTTTTTCACCATCTACTTTCTTTACTTTCTTCACATCATTCTTTTTCACCCCATCCACTTTTTTGTCTACTTTCTTATCGTTTTTCAATGACTTCCCATCTTTCATCTTTTCACTTTTTTTAGGTTTGACAACTTTGCTCTTCTCTGCCACAACACTGTTTAATGCAGATTTCACAGGTTTTGCGGATGAACCTTTTACATTTGCTGCTGAAGGTCTGCAAAAAATGGGTAAGGATAAATATAATCATTCAAAGTTTTCCCTTTTAATGGCAGTGAAAACTATAGCATGATTGCTTTTTTCTTTGCGGGTGATTAAAAGCTAAAAAATATATGTATACCTGCATTATGGTTTAAATAATGTAAATACAAAAACTACAAAAACTACAAAATATATGAACTTACTTGTTCTGGGCTCTTGCAATCTAAACGACAGAAACAAGGAAACATAATAACTTCACAAATAAACCTCATCAAAGTGATTAATAATTGAATTTATATTAATTAATTCTATTGCAGTAAGTGCAATCAATATAATGAGGGTACCTAGAGAGTCTGTAGATAAATCAAATCTTATATGAACTGGTTTCTAAAATTTTCAGACAGCAGCAGAAGAATTCTGTCTTACAGGCTAATGGAGAATAAGACATTATCATAAATGATATCAGCAAGTGAACAACCACTGGCTGATATGCTGAAAGGTTTGTTTCTTTAGATATTTAAAGAACCCAGTTTACAGTATTCCTTGTACTCCAAAGATCTAAACTATAGTGGTCCTCCTGATTGCAATTCCCTCTGACTACAAACTAACAGTCAAAATGTTGGCTCAAGAACTTTTTCTAGGGTACCCAATTTATAATGGTAACTGAACCGAGTGGAGTGCAATTTGGGCTGAAATCATATGCCTGATTTGAAATCACAAGTATGATTTCAGACCAAAATTGCACAACATGAGGTTCAATTACCACTTTATTACATCCATTTTGAAATTGCCCAATTACAGGACTTGGTCAGTTCAAATATTTTATTGATGCAGTATTAAGCTGGTTTGAAATTAAATTCATGGGGGGGGGGGGGGAAAATAAGAATTTTGGAAACAAAAGTTGCAAAATTTGCCACATGATACTCTGTCTTTCATTTTCCTGCAATTTGATTGGTTACTTTAAACAAGTCTTGAAATCTGATTGGTTATTTGTTTTAAGTGTAGCCTCCTCATTGGCCACAAAAAAGGTGCAATTTAAAGCAAAAAAAAGTGCGATTTGTGAATAAATCGCACCAATTAGAGCCAATCAGATTACAGGGACCACCAGTGATTTCAAAATGGGTGTAATAAACATTAACTCAGCTGATAAAACCAAATCATCTTGTATTTCCTGTGATGTTTCCTTGAGAATTTGGTTTTACATCAAATCATATCCACTGACTGAGTTTGCTTCTTTCTCCTCCTCACTTGTCTACTTGACATTGCATCAATATTTGTAAGGAGAAATTACTTCTTAAACAGAAGAGAATAAACTCACCAATGGTACATCATCATCATCATCATCACTTTCTACTTGACTTAATGCAGACTGCGCTTGTTTTATCTTTAACGAAAAAAATAAAAATATTTACAACCCCAATGATATCAAATTGTTAACAACTTACCGTAAAAATTGTAATGAAACCTAAGCATCACAAAAAAGATAATCCTTGTGGAGTACTTGGGATTTTTCTTTTTCTTAACATTCAAACACAGAACTGAAATCTACCATCTCTCATGACTTTTTACTAATTATACTCCTGAGCAGTTCCACATCTTCATGATAAGAATGAGATGAAATGTAGCATCCAAAGAACCACTCAACAATTTGGTAGGGGAAATATTCTTAGGATAAGAAAAACAGGAAATGAAAGGGGAAATATTCTTATATTTCACAATTTGCAACAAAACTTGATATTCGAGCAAAACTGATTGATCATCAAGTAAAACTCACTGGTGTGACGGGTTCCTTTTTAAGAGCAACATTTTCCACATTCTGACTTCTGTTTAAGGGTGATTGCTTTATAGGAGTTAGATGTGGTTCCTTCTTCATAGCAGAGTTGACATGAGATCTATAAGGAGACAAATCTCCAGAAGCATTTGGCATGCCTTGCTTGGGTGGACTGTGCAAGAACCTTAACATAAAAGAATGTGGGAAAGTAATGCATGAGAAACAGAAGTTTTGTTAGGATAAGAAAAACAGGAAATGAAAGGGGCAGAGTAGCCTTTCTATAGGATCATATAGGATCATGTTCTTATTGTTCAAACCTGACGGCAGTCTTTAATCACCAATATTATCAAGGTAATGTTAATCCCTATTGTCACACCCACTATAATCTGTTAAGTAGAATTTAAATGTTAAGAGCTTCTTTAGGATGTGTTATGTTATCTAGAAACAAGTCTACCCTAAGGTCTGAATGAGTGTGGTACTAACAATACACATTCCATGTGGCTTTTTATGAAAAAAAAATCAGAAACAGCAGAGTAACAGCACATCAAGATTCTCCTCTCAAGATGAAAAAAGAAGGAGGAGAGGCTCTTAAAATAAAACAATAATTTAATAACCAATGCTTCTTACCCCACTGCATCAGTCAATTACACAAAAAAAGAACTAAAAAAACTCAATAAAAAAAAAAAAGACAAAAAAAAAAAAGTAGATTTGACGAATCAACGTCTCTTCACCAGTAAGATGTTTCAGCGAGAATTTTCTCTCAAAAGTACAACCCGCCCTACCCCTCCCCTACAAGAACCAAGATTCTACCCGATAACTTCAAAGGAAACAAAATGTCGGAAAGGGTGAACATTTTGTGGATCTTACCTTCCATCATTCTAGACGACAGGAAATCAGCGAAGCCCATGATTAAAATGTTGCAAGCATAGAGGAAAACAGAATACTCGTTAATATACATGACAATTTTTTTCGTTGTAAAAAATTGAACGCAAACAACGCAAGGAATGAATCGAATACAATACGCCAGCATCGAAGACTTCGAGTGCGGATCCATGAGAGAAAACAAGAAAATTTTTCGGTGAGTCTGTATCCATGAAGAGATGATTCGTACCTGGGTCGATCCAAACTTGATCTTTTTCCTATCGGGGCCTGCAAAAGTTAGAGAAATAAGCATTTCTTTTAATCTTTTTTATTACTCGTGGTGCAAGTAGGATCGGAGAAGGCGAATCTGCTCACTTTCTCGAAGGGATAAAACTTTCGGAAAGCTAACTACTCCAAATAATTACCCGAAGGACGAATTGACAAGGGTATAAAATAAGCACGCTGATAAAAAAAAATAACAACTCTAGGGAAAAGCGTTCAAGGTGTTATAGAACGCCGCAAATATTCTCGATCGATAGGCAAAGCAAAATGGACACGAAATCGACGACAACGGCGATCCTAAAGCTCTTCGTAAAAATAATGCAAGCACTGTGTTTTTGGACCAGATTATCATTTCACTTCGCAGTTCCCTAGTTTGAAACTCTAAGCTCAATTGTCGACGGCAGACGGAACTTCCCCGACATTTGGAAAGGAATGAATGATTCATCTACCCAACTACGATCTATCAACAATAGCTTAAGATTAGGCAAATTTGTATCTACATGTGCTTCGGTGTTAAAGAAAAATCAACTCCGTTTGCGAAACGATATATCACAGGAGAGAAACGGTTAAAAATTGGCTTTGGTTACCATAACAGAGCCAAAAATTACACCATACATTAAGAGGAAACGGGAGAGACAATAAATCACAGTAAAGTACCGTAGTTTACGAAAGAAATAAACGTGAAATTACACGAATAGATGTGCGGTCAATCTTACCTTCGCTCCCGACCGGCTTTAGTTTCGCCTGGGCCTAAACCGGGTAAAATCACGAAAACAAAAACTTCATCACGAAATGTGAAACATAAACTTGTTTAGATTTCTCAAGCAATCCATTTTGTTAGCCCGTGTATGATTTCCGAAAGATTAGTGAAACTGCCCTTACCAGAACTGGGTCATCATCTCCAGATGCCACTTCTTCTCTCATCGGCTGCATTGAAGAAATATTGCTTTAGACACAAAGCTACTTACGAAGTGCGGTGAAAAATCGTCAGACAACAGAGGAATAATCTCAAAATAAATCAAAATCAACGTCTTTCAAGAATCATTCTTACTTTTTGTAATGGAGCGGTGTGTTGAATGGCTTCCCCGTTCATTCCGGCTAAAAAATTGAACGAAAATTTTCTAAGTGTCGTTCTCCAACGAAAGGCAAAGGACAAAGAAATAGCTAAGTCTCTACTAACGGTTAGTACGCAGGCGTGGAGGTCACGTGATAACTTGGTGCTTCCTATCTCATAGGTTACCCAGGAAGGGATTTTTTTCTGACACACTTTTTCAAAACTTTAAAATATCCTCTCTCTCAGCTAACTCCTGAAAAAGAAATTGTACAATTAAATTAAATAAATGAGCCGCTCCAGCCATCAATCTAAAATTCCTTCTCTAAAATGTCAGCTTTTTCCTGATTCCTTCTCCCTTCCGGCACAAGAGTATGTGCAGTTCACCTTTCGTTAATTATTATTAGATTCCCTTTTTGCTGATAACTCACTTACTCAATTTACTAGTATTTTAGTCGCTTCGGTGAAAGAAGGGCGCATCATAGGACCTTTTGAAAAGGAGCTAAAATGGGCAAGGGGGGAGTATGCGGAGGAGTGTCAATTGATTTAGCCGCTGGCTCTTTGTACCCTAGACTCAAATTATTCAGAGAGTTTACGGCGAGAGCCCGTGCTGGCCGTTGGCCAAAGCGATGTTGTTCTTTACGGTGTTAGTTTTCCTTCTCGGAGATTTTGCCTTGATTGAAGCAAAGGTACCAATAGTTATTGGTAAGTAGTGTACTAATCAACTTTGTGGGTGGTCTTATTTATTTACAACGATGCTCTCTTTGAAGGCGGTAATCGACTCTGATAAATTACTGTACTCGCGACTCGCCATGTATTTCTTTGCTCGCGATCCAAGATCATTTCCTCAATAACTCCCATATAATTTATAACTAACAGTCTAACTGCTTTATATTTCGGCAACGGAAATAGCGAGTAGGGTAATGAGTAAAATCTGATTGCTTAGCTTGAAATCTGGTGAAACTCGAATTCATTAAAGATGTTGCGTAAGCAGTATTTACAAATTATGCAGACAATCTACAAGTAAGCGAATAGGCCTCACAGAAATGTCACGTTCACCGCAGGAAGATCGATTAACAGTGTTGTTTATTTTTGCCTTGCGAGTCTTCGTCTATTGCGCGATTTGTTGGTAAGGATGCCTTTCTTGGTAAGATTTCTGAAGATTTTCGCATAACTTGCATCATTCTTCATAGCGAAACTCATATATTACACTGGGGACTTGAGTCTAATATGGAGTTATTCAAAAGTGTTCCCTAGTAATTCATAATTGCTTTGTGAATAACATTCTCGTGTGTTACAATACATTTGGATATAATTTTCTATTTTGCCATTGTATGCTGTAGAAATTGGAACAGGTGAAGTGTTAACAGCATTATCACCATCATCTTGTTTTGTAAAATTATCGAATTTTGTTGGTTTGGTCTCACACGTAGTGTGTTTACATCACACCTGTTTATTGGTTTTATAACTATTAAATTTTCCTAAAATCATACCAGTCTGCACTGCACATCTGTATGTCAATCACATTGAATTGATCATGAATTGACTTTTAATTTACTTACTTACATATTGCTGTATAATTCTTTTTCTGGCCATGCTATCTGTTGCAAAGTAAACCTTGAATTGAACAACCCACTCCAACAATTTCATTCAAGTGTATTTTTTCATCAGTCACCAATGACTATTGATGATTTCTCATGAGGTGAGGAGCTAGCACTGCTAACAGCATCTAGGTTTTATAAGTATAATCATCCTAGACTTCTTGTTTATTATGCAGTTCCAGGAGATGGAGGTAGTCAACTCCAGGCCCGTATCAACAAGTCAACAGTACCACACTTGTGGTGTGAAAAAACTTCAAGTTCCTGGTTTGACTTGTGGCTTAGCATAGAGTCAATGTTGCCAGGAGCTATTGGATGTTGGGCAGACAACATAAGGTAAGCTTTATTCACTTCTTTCACGTGCTGGGCTAACATGTGAGATTTCACCAAATATATTTCAACATCTGTCATGAAAAACCAAGATAAATTTTTTAATCCAATGCTGAGTTCAAAATGTACCACTTTTGTAATGCTATTTATTCATATGACACTTGTGACATAGATGTGATCCCCACTGTTTGTAACACACATCTCATGTGTACCTGGTGGTTGCCTAGCTCACCATGGAGTTCCCTTCTCTTAATGGTATAGTATAAGAGCATGGAATCCAAAAAGTTTTATTCCTTAATTAAAAGCACTCAGTTTTTTTGTCCCAAACTTCTGATAGGTTGACTCTTTAAATTTAGTTGTAGGTACAACAACAACTCTTGATCATCTGTCAAAGTTATACAATGAAACCTGTGCTAAGCTTTCACCAAACTCTTGCTATTTTCAACTTAATACCAATGATATGCTTGATCCAGATTTAGTTATTTAACAGTGGCAATTCACTGTCAGACCCCACTTAGCATGGTAATAAACAATCAGGTTGTTATGGGTGGTAAGAATAACATTACAGCAATGGATCTATTGAAAATATAGAATATTTATCTTTAACTGTAAAAAGATAATAAATGAAACTTTAAGCTGTTCTAGCCTTATACAGGCAACAGAAGTGTTCCTTTTAGGTAACAATATGATTCAAGTGCAATGTGGTGTTTATAAGCAAAAGCAAATTTTTCAAAGACAACAAAACTGCATGAGCCTATAGGGCAAGTGCAATGTGTAGTCAACATGATTTTTGAGTGCAATTTGGTGTTTTTAAGCACAAGCAAATTTTTCAAAGACAACAAAAGTGCATGAGGCTATAGGGCAAGTGCAGTTTGTAGTCTTTGAAAAATTTATAAGTGCTTATATATACCAAATTGCAATCATGTTATTACTTGTTAATTATGTACGTGAAAAAACATAGCAGAAAGTCAAGACAGGGACCCAAAAGTTTTTTAATTTATGCCTGCATCTATACTTGTGCTGACTTTCCAAGAGTCACACAGTTATGTGGACTTTATTTTCCTTAAGGCTTGCCTTTAATGAAACATCTCAAAGGATGGGCAATGCACCTGGAGTTGAGGTACAAGTTCCATATTTTGGAACAACCAAAGGTGTTTCCTATTTGGATCCTTCTCTTTATCATCCAGGAGAGTATTTTGCTGAAATGGTGGCTGCTCTGGAAAACATTGGATTTGAGGAGAATATATCACTGCGAGCTGCACCATTTGACTTCAGATATGCACCAAGTAAGTACACTGACTTTGAAACTTATTCTGATTGTTACTTAATTATTTTAACTTCTTTGATGAACCAATACTCTCTAACACAGTTTCAGTGAATAACACCCCTGTGCCCAAATCATAGTTTCTACAGTAAATTGCTGTCTTGTATATCAGTTGCTGTATCTTGAGAAAATTGCAAGCTCTGTTCTTTTAACAGTACAAAACAATGTTTAATTGATTACATTAATTGGTAGCTGTGGTTTTTCCTAGCCACTGACTTTTGCCATGTACAGGAGTTTGACTTGTAGAATACAGGAAAGTTGATTTAGTGAAATACATCAGACCCAGTTGTTCAAATGTTGTTTAGCACTAACCTTAGGTTAGATGTTGATCCAGGTTTCTTTATTAATTTGTTCAAAAGCCTTTTGGAGATAATTTTCTATATTTTCTTTCTAGAACATCCAATAATCAAATTCTAAATGCTCTATTAGATCTGAAATCAGATGTCACATTAACCCTGGGTTATTGTAACCCAGCTTTAAACCACCAGGTCCTGTATGTTACCCAATGTTTAAGTACCTACTAGATAGAGTGCAGCAGGAGAATGGGAGAATTATTTATCAGTCATATCAAGAATTAAAGGACACTAGTGGCCTTTCTTATTATCATTATTAACAAATTCAAATTATTGAACTAAGCATATGACAAATGTATTTTTCATCTTCACCTGAACACCTAAATTTTTAAGTTTCCAGCCTCTCATTAACTTCTTGATTGTACAATTTATTTCAGATTCTGCTCTGGAATACTTTGCCAACTTGAAAGCTCTAATAGAAGACACATACTTGAAAAACAATAAGACACAAATTGTTTTGCTGTCTCACAGCTTGGGATGTCCGTATACTCATCACTTTCTCTACAACATGTCTCAGGAATGGAAGGACACACACATAAGGGCTTGGGTAACTATTGCTGGGGCATGGGCTGGTTCAGCCAAGCTAATGCGTATATATGCTTCAGGAACCAACCTTGGTTTTCCAGATGTTGTTCTTGAGCCACTGAACCTCAGGCCAGTTTTACGAACCTATGAGAGCTCTGCATTTTTGATGCCCAGTAAAGATTTTTGGTCTGCAGAGGAGGTGAGTGCAGAGTTGGTACAAGTTATTTAAACTGCAGCTTACCATTAATGACAAAATAACTGGTATCTTTGTTATCAGGCATTACTGTGATAAAGTCTAATTGAGCATCCAGGTGATCCACTGGGCATCAGAGCTTAAGGGAACAAACCACAAATCAAGTAGAATTCTCTCACTAAATTTGGATCGGCCTGTGCTATTTTTATCAACCCATTATTCTCTCAGTGTAATGCATTCATATGCATAAGTTAGAACTTTGGAGAAACCGGGAAAGCAAACAGAATGCACATTAAATTTTCATCTTCTCCAATAAACAAGCTCTAATGAAAGTAGGCCATTTAAGTAACTTATTTTCAAAGAAAAAAGCAAT
Organism: Pocillopora grandis; assembly: GCA_964027065.1. Taxonomy (NCBI): domain Eukaryota; kingdom Metazoa; phylum Cnidaria; class Anthozoa; order Scleractinia; family Pocilloporidae; genus Pocillopora; species Pocillopora grandis. Next base: position 28,486,970 of record OZ034734.1, on the reverse strand, counting down.
TGATGTATGTCAAATTTAAACTCAGAAATCAAGATAAAAGATAAAATTCCTGACCTTTTTGCATATATGCAAACATTCTTGCGGATTGGGGAAAGCATCTCTTATGCAAGCCACACAGCACAGACAGTTCAGTGGCCAATGGGAAGGAGAACACTCTACTGTTACTAGGCACTAAACTCCTACGTTTTACCATGAAAACCCTTCACAAGGTGCCCAGGAAGACTGTGTGTGAGAAATTGAAAATATCCAATGGGACAAATAGAGAATTACAGAGAAAGTGATTGTAAATTAATTCATCTCTTTTGTCACCTTTTTCCTCCAAGCTTGTGTTCGTTTAGTAGTTGTAGACATTACTGTCAAGGAAAATTTACTCTTTTAGAGTATGTAGAAGCTCTAGATAGTTTGGTGGGGCTTTGTAAATGTAATTTCATGGAAGTGAGAGATGTTTTTCAGTGACACAGTACAGGCAATTCACAGTGCTCTTAACTTGAGTTTCACTGTTACCTTTCTTCCTGCCTTTAGTTTCATTTATTTAACAGCATCTGATTTTAGTATCAAGTTGGAAGGTCACCTTTGGGTTCAGAACCTGTTCAGAATACTCAAAATTGTTTTTTCTTTTTTGTTCGAGAACCAACTCTGCCTGTATTGCAGACTGAAAAAATGTCATCATTCACTTTCACCGAGTGTTACATTGATGTGTCATGAAAATTGCAACATTCTATGTGTGACTCTCTTGTGCATAAAATTACTGCTCTTTACATCCTTGTCTTTCCTCCACAGGTCATTGTTCAAACAGCCAATCTAAACTACTCATTAGGAAACTTAGAGAAATTTTTTCATGACATTCACTATCCAGATGCCATTAACATAAGTCGACAGGTTCCACCTATCTGGATCAATGACCCACCCAATGTACCTTTGTATTGCCTGTATGGCACAGGAGTACCAACACCTGAAAAGTTTGTTTATGGAGCAGATGAGTTTCCTGATACATTTCCTAAGACATTGTTCGGAGATGGAGATGGGACTGTAAACATTCGCAGCCTAAAGGCTTGTCAGAGCTTTGTGGGTAAACAGAAACAGAAAGTAGTTACTAAGTCATTTTCAAATGCAGACCACATGGGTATCATTGGTGACATAAGGGTGATTGAATTTGTGAAGAATCTCGTTAGTTCATTGGATTGATCGTGCAATTGGTTTTCTTTTTATCTGAGATTTTCCTGCGCTGTCAACACAAACATGTGCATGATCTGTATATATTTTAGCGAAATTTAAGTTATTGCAAATACTTGCCGAGATATGCCAAAGCCCTTATGGAAATAGTGTATCTCTCCACAAGTACTTTACAAGGCCTTTTTACAAAGCGGTAGCCTAATAAAGAAAATTTGTTGTAACACTTAAATGGAAACATCTTTCATGTTTATATTTATTGCCAATATAAAAAGGTGAAGGTGTCTTGAAAACGATGATCTACAAGTGGCTCCGAAGTACTTTTAAGCTCTTTCAACATGACCAACTCTTCAATGTTTTGCAGTGAGAAAAAATTCGGTGTTGGTTTTTCAGTCCTGTTGGAGAGCGTTTGTAGTGGGAACATTGTCAACTCTTTTCAAGTTTCTCATTATGCGTTAAATGCAATATTGTTCCAGATTGCATTTAAAGTATAGGGAAATATGTTTTAGAATTATTGAATACTATCTAACCTAGCAAAAACAGCATTATCGTTTCATCCATAGTTTCTTTACTGCACTTATCATTATTTCCTAGTTAATTTATTTTTTTACATTACGCTCTAATTACACTTTATTTAGTGACAGCTAGTTTTGACTGGTTAAGAATTAAAAATTTTTTTTTGGACGTTATAAAAGTCGGAAAAAAAACCTATCACAGAGCATTTTTCAGTGCTTGATGAGTCTTGCAGGGGTGTCTTCATTATAACAGCGTGAATCCTTTGTTTCCAAATCTCCGTGTGGTTCTGCCAATAACTATTTCAATTTCTCAACATTTATCGGGAAGTTACAACCAGTACTTTTTGCCTTTTTCTTTTCTTGCTTGATTGAACCAGTGACACCCTAATGATAACATCTTGAAGAGCTGCATTATCCCCTCAGTCAAACAACTTCTCAGCTCAAATGCCATACTTAAGTTATTTGGTACTGCATCGTGGTTACAGTTATTGAGTGGGTTTCCTTTACTGTCAGTTCTTCTTCCGTTCAATTCAATTTTATAGATACCCGATGCCCCAACGATGACAGGTCTCTTAGATCCAGCGGAATCAGTATGTGAACCTCTTGCTGTGAAAATCGACGAGCTGTAAAATGTTTACACTATTTTCCAAAACTAAGTAAAAGTAACTTAATTAGAGTTGAAAACTAACGCGCGCTCTTACTTGAGCGTGGGCGCATTTCCTGTGCAGCGGATTTTTTTCATGCACTTTCCTTTTGGACGGAGCGTTGAAGTTATTAATATAATAATTGTAATTAACGTAAATACATCGCTAGTCTAGCCTGCACAGCTGTTTAGTGCGTTACCTTGGAACCAGATTCAGAGAAATAACCTTTCACCGTCAATAATTTGAGTGGATGAGTGATAAGTTTTGATCAGTGTAAATATCGATCAAAAATTTGTGTTGCGGGATACTTTAAGTGTTATCGCAGTTATGTTACCAAGCATGTTTATGTTGTATAGTTGTAGAGCTCTCGTATATGAACCAGATCATTCAAACTGCAATTATAGATAGGAACATAAAGGTTGGCCACGATGAACATTTTTTTATTTTTGTATATTGCCATGAGCGCCAGACGATTAATCACAGGTTAATAGGCATGAATTTCTACATTTCTTTACACTTATTGGTCACATGAAAGTGTTTTGTGTAGTTCAATTTCAAACAATCTAACATAATCTTATGTATAATTTTCAGTCGACTAATTCGTATTTTGGCAGCAATACCCACATGTCTCGGGAGGTGTTTCTGATTGTCTCCTTAGATCTTATACTGTCTGCAATGCATTCCTCAGAATAGGAACCGCCGACCATAAGACGCACATGCTTCTCACCAATGACTTTACAGAAGCCTCCATAGAGCTTACGCATAAAAAATGTCCCTTTTTTTTTAAAAACAGACTTTGGTAAATGCACTATGCCGGTGTTTATGCACTATCAATACACAGTCAGAACGTTCTGTGTCCAATGCACGGTTGAGAGCACGTCAATCAATCCTATACGTCGCATATAGGTTAACATGTGAGTGTGCATTCTGAGTTCAAAAGGATTTTACATCAGTAACTGGCGACAAACACGTTTCTCGATCAATCTGGATTGATCAAGCACTGTTCAATTTACAAACTAAGGATTGCAATTTGTTATTTGCTGAAGAGCTTTTTGAAAACCGGAAAAATCGTCAAAAGTTGGAATAGGGACGTAAACATTGGGTGCGAAATGTCCGTTCGTACCTGCTATGAACTCATGAACAGTTAAACCCAAATTTTTATTTTCAAAGAAACTCAGACGTACCTGTTTGCGACCTTTTTCCGAGTCCTACGGACATTTTTATGTAATCTGTCATCTATATCTGAGCAGACACTAGACAACATAACGTTCAGTTGTTAAAGAGGCCAAGATCCAGGCCTTTGTCACTCAGAATCTATAGTTTCTTCCCTCGGAATTTAACACAGAAATTATTTTATTTACGGGCAGCTGAGCCTCCCAAACACTTTCCCCGCATTTCTTACCGCAGTTTCCACGCTTCCTGATTTCTATGGAAGGATTAATCAGACTTACGGCAAGGGAGATCACTAGATGTGAAACAGTTGCAATAATTTTTGATAGTTTCGATGAGAGCATACTGCAAATAAAAAAATTCCACTTTTCGCGTGGCCTTTAAGCAACTGAGGAATGTGGGGTATGACTAATACGAATGGCTTTCTAAGTAGCAAGGAAACTCAAAAGTTTGTGACGGAATAGAAACTACCTTCAGCGCTAGCAGACAAAGTGGATTGACTCCAGCAGTCCATGAAAGCTATGTATTAGATTTATTGAAATAGTATGTAAGACTACAATAGAGAAAGATATTTTTTTCGTCTTGTCACGAGTGTGACAAAGAAAAAATTCTGAGTCCCTCCATCTTTCTTAATCTACTTACAAAACATGACGCTAAAGCCAGTGCTGGTCCCACCAGTATACAGGACACGTGTCATATTTGAACTTCGTAATGGGCCTTGTTCACCATCGAGTCTCTATGGCTAAGTGGCAGAGCATCAGAGCGCAGAATCCATGGTCTAAGGTCTGATTCCCCATGGGGACTCAGGAGTTTTTCTTTGTCGCATGCTCGTGACAAGACGATAAAACATCTTTCTCTATTTCTTTACCGAACTCAAAACTTACAATCTTTCTTATTCTACTTACAATAGGCTAATTTGCGTTTCTATAGGATATCATATGGTTAATACATAGTAATAAAGTTCTGGCATGGGTAGCTGTACGTAATCAAAGTACCAGTTCAGTTCACTCTTATGAGCCACCCCAATCTTAGCCAGATTGAACTACACGATATGAGTGCAAGGACTGAAATACATTGCATGCATGACCGATGTATGTAAAATCATCGTCAAATATTATTCTAGCTTCAACTTTTTGAATCTCGGTTTGACCTTGCATGACATGTAATCCTACTATAGAGATCATGTTCTCTGGTCGATTATTTGATTATTTTGCCATTTTTTTAAAAATGGCAATGAAGCCGTGTTTAATTATTTACAGAAGAACTTATCCTTACTCCAGAAATTTTCGTTGAAGCATTATAGAACTATTATTTAGCATGCAGAATAGTAAGAAATACGAAGAGTCGATTGATTTTGTGTAAAGGCATCATTAGAAAAAACCACGTCACAATCGATGTAACTGAATCATGAACGCTTGATCGTATTTAAAGTTCGTGACTGGCGCTAAATCAGTTTTGATCTCCTCAGATTGAACCATTCTTATTTCCATTCTAGTTACCCTCTCCGATCTCATGAGGAGTTTCGTGAAGTGACCTGTTCAGTTCAGTGGCTTGCATTATTTTACACCCTTTAATGCCAACTGATTCTTCAGTCGATCAAGATATCCTGAGTCGGGATAACCGCACCTAAAGAAATGGAAACAAAAAGGACCGTCTTTGACCTCTGGATGCACTATTAGTAAAGCAGATGATTTTCATCTACCGAACAGATTTGTTGCATATACTTAGCAGTTTAATTTTCAGACTAGTCTCTATGAAGAGGAAGTATTGGTGCTAAATGGTGGCACTCCACATAGCAGCTGTACTGAGAGTATTCAATCAACGAGGGAAAAAGGAATTGGATTAAATCTAGCAAAAAGTATCGAAGATAAAAATAATCGGTTTTTTCAATTGTTTCCTTCTGCGCTTCTGTAAAGTAACCAGACAAATAACGAAACAGAGTTGAGTCATCAATCGACATTCGTTTATAAAGAAACAAACAAAGGCATCTTAGACTTAGACTCACTTAAATCGGCCACCACTGCGACTTGTTTTCAGTTCAATGTCATTAAACAGGATGGTGTTGTCTGCTCCGATGGTAAATAACAGTCGTGCGTCAAACGCTCTCCTCAGAAGTTCACACAATGTTTGTCCCTCTTGGTTTCTTGGCAGATATGCTGAGCAGAATAAACCCAAATAAGGAACCCCAGGATTTGGGTGCTCTTCACCTACAATACAAATTTCATACAGCTAAACAAATTAGCTCCATTTCTTTTTCTTAGCAAAAGAATACACGAAAAATCAATGAATAGATTAATAGATATATAAACAACTAAATGAAAATATAATGAAACAACCAGGTAATCAAAATATTTTCAATAATCTTACGGTGGCATGAGTGTACTTAATATTTTGTAGAAATTAAACGGCTATAATGAATCATGATACTGTTAGTCTGTCTTTGCAAATAAAATTTGGCTGAATAGCTTTGAAAAATTGGCTCGAGTTAAGCGGTTTGCCTATCGTGTTCTACAGAGGTTAAATCCTGTCTTCAGCACCAGGAAAATCATTCATAGTCACTTAACGTACCTTGGATTCCTCTGTCGAAGTTAAAACCAAGCACTATGGTTTCAAAGGCTTCGTACCCTGGGAGAGAGGGTCCTGAGTCTCTCCTACAGGTCATATGTCCAGTCGGTTGATTTCCAAGGAATAAAACTTTTCGTCTGCAAATATAGCAGAAGGTATCATATTCGCCGAGTAGCTTCTCTTTACATCCCTTGCAATATTTGTAGTGTCCACACTGTAACTGGAAAAGTGGAACTACATTATAAAAGCAGACTTGGCAGGTTTTTCCCTCCTCGATCAGGCCGAACGGCTGGTGATCTGAAATTTTTAAGAGGCAGATTAAAGTCTGAATAAATCATCAAATGCATGTTGCCACTTCAGAAATCAGAGTTAGTGAAGTTTGGGTAATTGAAGCAGTTGCAAATTTACGCAAATCTGTGTGCAGTTATCATTCTAACTAAAGATAACAGAGTGAAAATAATGTCAATAAGTAAAATGAGAAATAAATAATTAGATAAATGACTGAAAGGGGAGATAATGAATTAATCAATCATTTAATAAATCAATCGATCGATGAACAACAACTCTATTAGCGAATACCTTTCAGTTTTCGTATTTTTTTTTCCACTTTTAACTGGAACGGACTTCCTTTGATAGGTTCATCTGCAACGCGCACAGACACGTTGAAATCTCCAGCAGTTTCAGGTTTGAATGATACTGTGTAGCAGCCATTGTTTGAGTCTGTTACGTTGACCTGTAGGGCTGTTCCAGTCTGCAGTGATGTAATGTCAACAAGGATTTCATCTATTTCGCTGTAAGTTTTACTACCATGTGAGTCTTTTGTGATGACTGTAAAATCACAATCTTCGCCTTGAGTTCCTTCAGTGAGTCCCGTACCCTCTGCCTCTGATAAGGAAGGTACAGTTTTGGTTGTCATCACTTTCCCTGGAGATTCTTTCAAGGAGAACAAATCATTTGAGACATACTTGACTTCGGAGCAATTTGGTTTCATGTTTACATCAGAAGGCTTAGAAAGTTCCTTAAACCGTTGCTCAAGTATTTCTTCCACGTTTAAGATCTCCGGTAGATTATTTCGTCGAAGTATGTCGTTGCAAAATTCCAAACCGCTCTCTATTTCCGCCAGTCTCTCGTCCATTCGGAATACAGCATTTGAAAATTCAGCTTCAAAAACATCTTTTTGGCTAATGAGTTGTTCCGTGACGCTTGATTCGTGCTGTCGAATTAACGCTATGTTGCGTTCAGCGACTCGATGCACTTCGTCTTTCGCTTTATCGATGCTTTTGCTCATTCTCACCCTTTGTGCTTTTAGGAATTCTTTTTCCTTTCGTAGTCTAGAGCCATTTGTCAGAACGTCTCCCATTTTGGTCTCGATTTCTGATCTCTTCTTGTCCAGTCCTTTATCAATGGACACGAAGTTGTGATCTCGGTGTTCCAAGATGGCGCAGTCACGACAAATGCATGTTACGCACTGATCGCAGTAAAATCTAACTTGATCTTTGTGTTCTTTACAAACGTTCAGTTTCCGAGCGTAATCTTGTGCGTCGCTAGACACAAAATTTCCAATTTCTTTGACGTGATGGCCACTAAGCACTTTCAATTTTTTATGAGCCATGGAGCATTCTTCACAGAGGAAGCAATTACAATCCGAGCAATAAAACTTCAGTGACCTTCGTTGGTCGCAGTTTCCGCATTGTGGCGAGTCTTCTCGTCCCTTTCCGCGGTAAGCCTCAACAATTCCCACCATTTGCTTGTAAAATAGATTTGATGGAAGGCTGTTAATGTTGTTGTTGGGACATTCGGTGATTTGACGGCATGTCGGACAACTCAACTGCCTTCCGCCTTGTTGTCGTAACCACCGTTCCAGACATGATTTACAGAAAGTATGGAGACATTTGAGTATTTTGGGTTCGTTGTTCTCTTCAAATTGCTCTTGGCAAACACAACATTCTAATTCTTTTTTGACATCATCGAAGAAACTTCGACACTGAGCAGCCATGGCTACTAGAACGAAGGTATACAGTCCGACGCGGAAGTGTATATTCGTGCCCAGGCCATCTTGGCTTAACATGTGGAGTGATCATTGGAAGCAGATTGATCTTAGAGGGCTTTTTAAAATTGTCTAACTAATTAGTTTATTGGTGGCAAGATTAAAGTTTTCAATTATGTTTTAGCTTCTCACATAAACGGAATCCTTTTAAGAATTTTCGGAAAATTATATCCTCTTGTGTTTTGGGTGCGACAAGATTGTGTTATAAGGATTCAGTTAGCCTTTCTGGAAAAAAAATTGAAAACTATGAGTGCCCTTCTTGAAATGTAGTTCTATAATGCCAATATACTCTTGGTGACACTCTGCCCATGTTCAATTTCCTTTCGGAACCACGTGAGGAAAAATATTTCAGGGACTGGACTTTCCAAGCGTGCTCCTTTTGATCGACCAAAAATGACGGGATGTTAAATACTCTTTTTGCAAAATATTAGGCGTCATTTCAATTGAACGAATCCCAATAAACGATGAAGGCAGTAAACTACATGGAATCGCCTAAATTTGATATGCAAGTCGATTTAAGCTGCAGTTGACCTTCCTAGATTGTTCTGTATGTTTCCATTTACTTAAAAAAAGGATCAGGCCTTTTTTAATACTATAACTTTACCTAGTAATTTGAATCGTGTAGTTTCGAGTTTCGTTATAGTTCAGAGTTCTTCTATTTGCTATAGCACACCACAAGAAAGAGAACGAATACAAATCAGTTAGAAGCTTATAACATGTTCATAAGGAACCCCGAGCAGTGTACTGACTCACAGCACAAACTCAACCTTTAATTCAGTTTATAGCTCAAACTACACGCGTACTTTACTTTGATTAGAAATAAAACAGTATTACTCGGGCTTTCCAAGGGAAACGAAGTGGAATTCCGGCTTCGTTCCATTACAAATTTAGTCTCAAATCGTAGTCAACTCCTTAGCACGCATGCGCAATGTTTTAGCACATGAGCAGTGGCATGTTGTAATGGCGGAAGAGGGAGCTCTTGCGGTGCAAAATCAACACAGATACTGTGTATAATACGCTCAAAACGCATACAAAATATGCACACAGTGTTCGCGGTAGACCCACACGAAAAGATGTCGAACGTTTTCGGAATGGGTCGGTCCGCGAACCTTATGAGAGATCTCTTCATGATGAGTGAACATTTATGAGAGAACTTTCATCGAGAAACTTACTACATCAACGGAGGTATCTAAGGTTAATCGAGAGAAGCATGAAAGCAAATCTCATCGTGTATGTAGACGTGATCGTGAACCAAGAAAAATACCAATTCGTAGTTAGGGAAGTTTAAGGAACAAGAGAAGAAAGGTTAGAGCATTGGTCTATGCACGTATTTTTATATGTATACCCATTTCTTATGCATTGTTCTGTTATGTAAATGCTAAAAAAACTATTTTATAAGACGACTTTTAAGTTTAGCTGTTGTGAAAGAACTCGTCAAGGTTTGAGAAAGATAAAATATCGTGCCAGTCGATATTTAACATTGTTTACTTGTAACAAACTGATGTGTCCTTGCAAGAGTGAGGCTCATGTAACAAATTATTGCAAGTATAAATGAAGTAGAGACATAGAAAAAAATCCTGGTCCTCCAATATATGTTGACCCTAACAAAACAATAGGAGCTCCATAAAGTCAAGGTTAAAAGTTAGTTTTTGGACAGAATGCAGGACAGCAATGTGTTGCAATGAGATTGTGCTCCTTGATTTACAATAACGCACAGGGGATCAGCTCTGCAATTGATCTTATACAAATGATGAATATTAGAAATCAGTTTTATTCAGGTTTGTCATGATTAGCCAGGCAGGCATTTTAAATGCTGTCAGAATTGTCAACAGGAATACAGTGAAAGCAACTCTGGCACTGTTCACTAAGAAAATGCTATAGAGGGATATCAGTGGTGTACCTCTTTATGAAGAGCCTGTGAGTCACTCATATCTAAAAAACTATACCAATTTTTTTATGAACATTAAAGTGTATTGATGTTGCAAGCTATTGTAATAGTAATATAGGGTTCAAAATATTTGATTGTCATGCCAGAGATTTATATGGTAGAGGGCAGCCTCAAGGTACATGTGTTCTTCTGGAAGCACTGTCCCTTGATAGGTTAGTGCATCATTTTCAGAATATACATAACGATATATATGAAGTGATAGGAGTACAAGTTGAGAATATTCAGAATAGGAAGGTTTCTGAAAACAGTGTGAATGAAACAACAAACTTCAATTTAAGTTGGGCTGTAGCCCTATACTCTCTTTGTTACTCAATGATGAAACTATTTAATTACTGGAATTACAGCTCATTCTTGCTCACCATTGTGGACAATGGCAAAAAATGTGCTGTAAATCAATTTTGGAACACAACCAGCAATCATTAGCTAATCTTCCAAGAACTGTAGATGTTTGTGAAACTGAAGTAAATTTAGATTATTTGATTGAGAGTGAAGGACTATTAACTGATTCACTTCAAAACAAGTCAATTCTTGAGAATGAAATAATAAATAATAGTGAATGCACAGGGTTTTGGATATAGTTTTCCTTGTACTGCATCAGTTGTATCTTTAAACCTGCAAAAAGATCAAAATATATGTATTCCCTCCTGCTTTATAATGAAAGAGACATGTCCCCTATTCAACATACTTAAAAAAGTGGAATAGCTCCACTTGTTGATGCCATTTTGAAAAATGCAAGAGAAATATAACACTCCAGGGCATTACAGAATACAGTTTGCTACATGTTTGTGTAAAGTAGTTGCCAGAAGCAAAAGAAAAAAATTGAAGAAAAATTATGGACATAAACAAGACTATAAGGCAATGGAGCCACCAAAGAAAAAAATATGGTTGGAGAAAAACTAGTTAGGAATCTGAAAAATAAACAGGAGATACAGAAGTATGATGTGAAGTGATGAATTATGTACTTTGAGTACTCATCTGTTGTGTTAAGTTTCTGTTACAGTTGTTAGTTTTTATAAGATATGAATATGATTCACAAAACTAAATTGAACTTTTACAAACTACTGATTCCTTAAAAATACATTTTTATTGTTGTTCTTGTTGGATGACAATTTCTACTATAATACCCTTGAATTATTATTGTAATTAGTAGATATACTCATGAAAAAACATTAAAACTATTGTAATCTTGCAGTTGTCTTTTTCCTCACTGACCATATACAGAATGAAAACACTTAGTTAATTTTCGAATGCAGGTGAAAATTTGCAGTTACTGTAATTAGTACACTCTGATTTTTTTGTTAATTATCGACTGCAAAAAACTAAAAAGTCAGTTTTCATCTAAGGGCAAATGAAAAGAGTGGTTTTGATTATTTCAACAAGCCTGGGTACTGCTGATGAATCACATAAAGTTATTAGATGCTAAATGCTTTGTCAACTTTTGTTTCTTTGCATGTTTTAGAGTGATTTTCATTTGCTCATGAAATAAAAAAATGACTGTTTAGTTTTTAGCAGTTGATAAAGAACAAAAGAAAACAAAAGATTCAGAGTACGCCACTAACTATTAGTTACCCTATTCTTTTACGGAAAATGAAAATCACTCTAAACACTAACAATTAATTAGTATTCACTAGGTTTAATGAAATCACTCTAACCAATAAACCAAAATGTATTAACTAAGGTAAACTAGCCCCACAACTCCAAATGGAAACAAACAAATTAGAGGGTAATGGTACAAAATATGCTAAAGTATATTTCACAGGTTCATGAGAACCACTCCAACAACCCTGCTAATAAGCTTCGGTTATGACTTTTTGTTTTCCTCTGGCGATATGAAACAAAAAAACAAAATTTAACCAACTCGAAACTCAAAACAAAAATGGAAATAGTGTTTAGTAATACGTATTGAAATTATGGCGAATAATATATGGCATTACCTCTCCCCCACCCCACACAAGAAAAGGGTCAAGTGCTGTTTTCAGGTCTCTGTAAACATATGTGAGAAACCTGCATCTCTGGCATACTAAGACAGAAAACAGTAACAGGATATACCAATAATTGCATTAAAAAAAAGAAAAAGAACTTGGGCAAATACTGGCACAAAAAGACAAAGTTTCTTTCCAACAGAAAGCCCGAGTGAACGCAAATATGCGTCTAGTCTAAATAGGTTTGCTAGGCCAGCATGGTACGTCAACTAAAATTGGTAACAGACTAATCAAGAAACCGTCGGTGAAAAACCAGAGTATGCTGAAAAATATTTACTTTCGCTCACTACGTTTATAAGTCTTTAAATTTACTAAATGATTATGGAAAGGGAACTCAGTGCGCCTCAGTTACAATGATAACTGAGGCGCACATATTGACCTTTAAAACGATGAGTTTTAGAACAGGTGCCAACTTGATGAAATTAGAAGATCCTCGCAGCTAAGAACACTACTGAAACTAGTAGTTGTAAGTAGGACCTGAAAAAAAATTTCAGGCCCGTACGGGATTTGAACCCATGACCTCTGCGATACCGGTGCAACTTATTGGATCCTTTGGGAAAATTAATACTAATACAAAAACCATGAAAGCTGACAGACTAGAAAATGGTATCATGATTAATTAAGAAATTCAAACATCTGCGTTCCGCTATTTCATTACTGAAGAGGACTTCAAGGTTAATTTGAGGCTTTATTGGCACATTACGTATTTAGTCATTTAAGAGGTGTAACGTTTCAAAAACTCTTCATAAAAGACGGTGATTGTTTCGTCATCAATAATGACGATGCGAATTTCACGAAGAGTGCTAAATTCGGCATCAACGCTGGAGCTGAATTCTTCCATTGCTCCAAACATCACTTGAGCGCAAATATCCTTTGGTATGCCAAAAATACCAGAGCTGATGGGCGGTAATGCAATCGAACAGAGCTCCAATTGTGCTGCAAGACAGAGACTTTTAATGCACGCAAGGCGAAGAAGAGAAACGCATCTGTCTTTATCAAAACTATCCCACCTTGGACCAACCGTGTGAATTACAAATTTGCAAGGAAGGGTGCCGGCCCCTGTATGAACAGCGTCGCCTACTCTCAGTGGACGTCTTCTTCTCTGTGCCATTATTCTATTGGATTCTTCTTGTATTATGCGACCACCTTTCCGTACTATCGCTGCTGCTACACCACCACCATGCTGAAGCCACTCATTGGCTGCATTGACAATAGCGTCCACCATTTCGTCAGTGATATCACTTTGGTACAAGGAGAGCTTCAATCCATTCGTCAGGCCTTGGCTGAGTACTTGTGCTGAGGGTATATTCTGGAAACTGTTCTTGCTCTTTGTATTTCTCTGACCGCGCCTTGCACCTTTACGGTTACCTAGCAGTAGTCCAAGGGTTTTCTTCAAGGCTTGCACTGCAACAGAAATATTTGATTCCTCCGCATAGACGAACAACTTGTTTTCTTTCATCTCAATTACCACATTATTTTCGGCTTCCAAAGAGCGAATATCCACGGTGGTAAGTCCCTTGCTAACGGAAAGTTCTAATAAAATTTCCTCTCGACGCATCTTTGGATAGAAGTCCTGGTAAAGATTTATGAACTCCTCGATTCCTTTATGGTGAGTTTTGCTAACTGTTGTGGCCGGGCGTATCTGAACTTGAGTAGTATTTTCCTCCCAAAGAATTTTTACGCCATGTGCGTCTTCTATCTCTCTAAGTCTGTTCTCGTAAACCCTATGTAAAAACTTCATGACTAGAGGCTCCACCTCGAAACGGTCGAAATCATAAATGGTGGCTTCTTTTTCAGAGGTTCCTGAAAAATTTATCTTTGGATCGGCATGTTGGATTATCACCCCTTCACCTCCTTTGGAGAAATAGGTAAATAAACAAATAAATAAATATGTGGGTATTAAAAATAAATCAATTAATTAGTCAATCAGGAATACAATAAAACTCCACTAGGCATGAAGAAAGAAGGGTAATCAGAAGATCAAAATGTATTCAATAGAGGCGATTAAACTTCAAGGTACCTCAGCTTAGTCATCAATTTCGATTTAAAGTTTACATGAAGCGTAAGAAAATAATGTGAAACCTTTCATGATAGCTTGGAGCTTCATTATTGAAACTGTCACTGCCACCATTTTGTCACATAAAACAACCAGTGTAGAAGCCTCTTATATCTGACTATTAAAACTGCCCGCATGTGGCCCTTTTAAGAAGGAAAAATGTCCAAGTATTAAGGACAACTGGGGTGGAAGGCAACTGCCATCAATGTGTAAGTCTTGACTAATGTGACGAACGGTGATAAACATTCTATCAATTGATAATAAGTAGCGTTACCCGTGGATGCTGTGGACTTTCCATGTTTTTTTCTGCGGGTTGGTTGTTCTCTTACTTTCAACTGGAATGGACTGTTTTTGATCGCTTCACCAGCAACATTTACAGACACGATGAAATCTCCAGCAGTCTCAGGTTGGTATGATACTTTATAGCAGCCATCTTTTGAGTCTGCTATGTTGACCTTTAGAGATGTTCCTGTCTGGGTCGATTTAATGTCAACAAAGACTTCGTCTATTTCACTGTGAGAGTTTTTACCTTGTAGGTCTTTTGTTACTACTTTGAAAGCACAATCTTCGCCTTGAGTTCCTTTAGTCAGTCCTTTACCTTCTGCCTCTGATAACAAAGGTACAGTTTTGCTTTTCAACAGCTCTCCCAGAGACTCATTGGTGGACGTGAAATCATTTGGAACATACTTGAATACGTAATAATTCAACTTCATGTTTACATCAGAAGGCTTAGAAAGTTCCTTAAACCGTTGCTCAAGTATTTCTTCCACGTTTAAGATCTCTGGTAGATTATTTCGTCGAAGTATGTCGTTGCAAAATTCCAAACCGCTCTCTATATCAGTCAGTTTTTCGTCCATTCGGAATACAGCATTTGAAAATTCAGCTTCAAAAACATCTTTTTGGTTGATAAGTTGTTCCGTGACGCTTGATTCGTGTTGTCGAATTAACGCTATGTTGCGTTCGGCGACTCGATGCACTTCGTCTTTCGCTTTTTCAATGCTTTTGTTCATTCTCACCCTTTGTGCTTCCAGGAATTCTTTTTCCTTTCGTAGTCTAGAACCATTTGTCAGAACGTCTCCCATTTTGGTCTCGATTTTTGATCTTCTCCTGTCCAGTCCTTTGTCAATGGACGCGAAGTTGTGATCTCGGTGTTCCAGTATGGCGCAGTCACGACAAATGCATGTTACGCACTGATCGCAGTAAAATCTAACTTGATCTTTGTGTTCTTTACAAACGTTCAGTTTCCGAGCGTAATCTAGTGCGTCACTAAACACAAAATTTCCAATTTCTTTGACGTGATGGCCACTAAGCACTTTCAATTTTTTATGAGCCATGGAGCATTCTTCACAGAGGAAGCAATTGCAATCCGAGCAATAAAACTTCAGCGACCTTCGTTGGTTGCAGTTTCCGCATTGTGGTAAGTCTTCTCGTCCCTTACCGCGGTAAGCCTCGACAATTCCCACCATCTGCTTGTAAAATAGATTTGATGGAAGGCTGTTAATGTTGTTGTTGGGACATTCGGTGATTTGACGGCATGTGGGACAACTCAATTGCCTTCCGCCTTGTTGTCGTAACCACCGTTCCAAACATGATTTACAGAAAGTATGGAGACATTTGAGTATTTTGGGCTCGTTGTTCTCGTCAAATTGCTCTTGGCAAACGCAACATTCTAATTCTTTTTTGACATCATCGAAGAAACTTCGACACTGAGCAGCCATGGCTACTAGAACGAGGGTATTGTTTGACGCGGAAGTGTATATTCATGACCAGGCCACCTTGGCTTAATATGTGGAGGGATCACGGAGAGCAGATTGATCTTAGAGGGCTTAGAAAGCTTTTTAAAACTAACTAATTAATTAGTATATAGGTGGCACGGATATAGTTTTCAATTGTGTTTTAGCCTCTCTCATTAACGGGATCCTTTTTAGAATTCTCGGAAATTGTACTTTCTCTAGTAAGATTGTGTTAAAAGCATTCAGTTAACCTTTCAGAAAGGAAAATCTGCAAACTATGTGTGCCCTTCGTGAAATGCAGTTCTGTAATACCAATGTACTCTTAGTAACACTCTGCCTAAGCTCAATTTCCCTTCGGGAACCACTTGGGGGAAAAATATTTCAGGGACTGGACTTTCCAAGTGTACTCCTTACAATCGACCAAAAATCACGGGATGTTAAATATTTTTTTGCAAGACATTAGGCGTTATTTCAATTAAAGAATCCATAATAAACGATTAGGACACCTAGATTTTATATGCAGTAGGATTTAAGCTGCAGTTGACCTTCCCAGATTGTTCTGTACGTTTCCTTTTATGTAAAAATGAATCAGGCCTTTTTTTTATATTAGAACTTTACTAGTAATTTGAGTTGTGTTGTTTCGAGTTTCGTTTTAGTTCCGAGTTCTGCTGTTTGCTATAGCATAGCAAAAGAAAGAGAACAAATATAAATCAGTGTGAAGCCCTTAAAAGGTGGCTCATAACATGTTCATACAGTGACCCTGAGCAGTGTACTGACTCAAAGCACAAACTCAACCTTCAATTCAGTTTATGGTTTAAACTGCACTTTACTGTGATTAAAAATAAAACAGCCAAATAAGTTTTCTTTGCCAGCACGGTACGTCCATCAAAATTGACAACAGACTAATCAAGAAACCGTTAGTGAAAAAGCTAAGTGAGCTGAAAAATACATAACTTCGCTCTTTACGTTGATAAGTCTTTAAATTTACTATTTGGTTTTGGAGAGGGAACAGGAGTAATTATTGTAACTGAGGCGCATATATTGACAATTAAACCATGAGTTTAAAATACAGGCGCCAACCTACTGGATCCCTTATGGAAAAGAATACTACTACAAAAACCCTGAAAGTTGACACAAAATAGAAATCGGAAGCATGATTAAGAACATCTGAGCATCTGCATTCTGTTATTTCATTCCTGAAGAGGACTTCAAGGTTAATTTGAGGTTCTACTACCACATCGGCAGAAATTTTTATAAATACATAATGTTCTGTCACACGTGACATTTAATCACTTGTTTTTCTCACTTGTCTTCCTGGCAGGTGAAATACTTTATCTCACCTTTGACTGACTTGTTAAAAGTTTTAATGGTGTTAACAAAAGCCGAAACTTTTTATCAAAAACTTCCTTCTCAATCAAGTTCTCCTAAGCTAACATGGTAATGTAGCATTTCAACTAAGTTGATGACGTAAATTGACCACCGTAAGGGTTTAAAAGCTGACGGTTTCGAGAGTTAGCACTTCGTCATTCGCTATGACGAAGTGCTAACGCTCGAAACGTCAGCTTTGAAACCCCATATAGTGGTCGATTTACGTTAACAACTTGGTTGATAATGCTTAATTACCCTGTTATACTTTTCCACCGACACAGCACCACAGTTTCTCTAGAAACTTGCCTCCTTTATTCATTTCTCTTTAGCTAAGATTGCAAAAAACCAGCCGCAAAACCGGAAATGGCAGAAATTCGAATCCTTATGGGAGACTGTTTTTTTTTATTGTCCTATGCTCTAGGGAAAATATTCAACAACTTTGTCTTCAATCTGAAATCAAATCTCAAATCAAGTTTGGTAGTACTGAAAGCATGTGACGTTCCTCTGAACTAAGCAAAAGTTTAATGATGTAATGCCTTTGTCAGCAAGTTGTTTCTTTACTCGATCAAGGTACCAGGGATCTGGATAACCGCAACCGCAAAAACAAACAGGAAAAAATGAGTTTTTTCACGTTATCGTTGAATGAGGAAAACTTGAAACTCGCTGGTGTGCGTCTAGAAGGAGATAAGAAAATAAAAAATGTAGGAAAGGGTCGATAAATGAGAGCAAATATAAGCTAATTTAACCCTTACATTCTCGTGGTTGGCAGATCATGAGTGAATTCTTACGATAGCAGCGTACAGTCAAACAGACATATGGTCAAAATAAAGACAAAAATTAATATGAGGATATCGTTTGATATGACACTAAATGCTTAGAAATTCTTGTAACGTGGAATACATCATCATAAGCATATTGGTGGTCAGAGTAAGGAAGAAGAGCAGGTAGAGGACAGCGCCAATGTCTCAGATCTAACATCCGAAATTACTGGGAAACTAAAAATTAATATGAAGGTCTCTTTCGGCAGTAGAGGTATGTATTACCTATCTAGAACGTGAAATATTAAAACAATAGAGCGGATATTTCGAGAGATGAATTATGTGTTCCCGAAACCAAGAATGAGCTTGTTTCAGAAATATACGTTTAGTACGCGTAGGTCATTAAGTTTTACAGGTGAAAAAGCCAACTTACCTGGCTGGACCACCAGTTAGACTTGTTTTCAGTTCGATGCCGTTCAACACAATCTTGTTATCCTCTAAGAGTAAATATCAGACGTTCATGAAAGGCCCTTCTCAACAGGTTACACACCTCTACTTCGGTGAGGTTGTTTGGAAGGTATGCCGAGCAGAAAATTTCACTGAAACGCTCTCCTGGATTAGCGTGGTCTGGACCTAGAACAAGAAAATGTAAAAACCTTTTTTTCGTGAAGAGAAAAGTACTCCCATCGAAGAAGAACTTAGTTCCCATATTAAGACGATCCCCCTAGAATTCCACAAAAGTGATGATATTGAGAATAATAAAATAAAAATAAAAATAATTCTGATTGTGATAGTAATAATAAGACTAATACTACTACTACTATTACTAATAAATGATACTATTTCTAAGTACTACTCCTACTGCTGCTGCTACTACTGCTACTACTGCTATTACTGCTACTACTACTGCTACTACTGCTACTACTACTACTACTACTAATAACACTAATAATAACAACAAGGTAATTTAGTGTTAACAACTGAGTTAATAACGTAAATTGGCTACCGTAAAGAGTTTAAAGGCTGTCAGAGCGACTGGAGGAATTGTGGGTTGTGTGTGAGTTTATATGCAGAAATTGGAGCTACGCTATTGGTGGGAATATGGTGACGAGAAAACAAGAATAAATTAGTTGAATGAAAAGCGCTTGTTGATACCGTGGGGACTAAGAGTGCCGATTTAAAAGAAAAATTTTTGCTTTTGCGGCTTTCCGACCTGCCTAGATGTAGGGAAAGGCCGCAAACTTCCATATGGAATATAGAATGATTAGGGAAATTAATCAATCTCATTTAATCGATTCATCTTCTCCCTGATAAATCATTATCCTGATTAATAAATTAATCATCTCCCTGCATATAAACCCACACACAACCCACAGTTCCTCCAATCGCTCTGACGAAGGGCTAACGCTCGAAACGTCAGCTTTTAACTCTTTACGGTGGCCAATTTACGTTATCAACTCAGTTGTTAACATTCAATTACCCTGTTATACCCTCCCACCGACGCAGCACCACAGTTTCTTTAGAAACTTACCCCCTTTAATGAAAATAATAGTTTATCAAGTGTGTATTCATTGCACGCGACTCTTCACCTGTTAACTACAACTAGCTAGTAATGATGACAAATAGGAATTACGCTGAAATTGCGAATTAAAGTAAAATGGAGTTAAAAACTGTAATATATGGCATTTGTAATTAATTCAGTCAACTACTTCTTGGCGGGAATAATTCAACAATTCAAACTTCGCTTTCGGTGTATAATTTATGCGTATGTAAGTATGTATATATATATAGAACATAATCGTTAGCAACAAACCTACCCTCAAAAAGTTTCTAAATCAACGCTACCTTGAATTTCTCCTCGAAAGTTAAAGGTTATGACAATGGTTTTACACCCCTCGTAGCCTGGTAACGATTTAAGTGACTCAGTTCTCCAAGTCATGTATCCAGGAGGCTGGTTTCCTGGAAACCGTTTCTCCCGTGAACACTGTGGACAAAAACCTATCTTCTCTATGACACAGCTGATACAGTAGTTACAAAAGTTATGACCACATAGAATTCTGTAAACAGGATTTTGGTGCTGATTCATACATAGGGTGCAGTCTGGAAAGCTCATCTCATGCTGTTTAATCATCTTGAGGAGTGGTGCCGGAACTATGGTAAAAAAAAAAAAGAAAAAGAAAAAAAAAGATTGGCATTCGAATCATCACTAACTGCTTCAGTAGCTTGTATTTCAGCAAGACGTTTGCCTTCTTCCGTCACAGCCATACCAAGTGGAAATGCATCAGTATTATCATAAGTGATACTTCTTCCGGATCAATATCAATATCTGGGCAACTGCCCACCTACCCCTCCCCTAACCCAACAACAGTCAATTGACAACAAGTTAAGGTTAATGTTGGGTTAAGGGAGGGTTAGGTGGCAGTTGCTCAGATACTGATATTGATCCCTTCTTCCTATCTTAACATTATCGACGTTGGTGTCATGCTCAATGTTCCGGGTATTAGCTTCTGCCTTTGGTTTTAATTTCTCACCCGGTTCATCCGGAAAACGAATAGCAAAAACGCCTTCCCCTCTACCAAAGTATGGTTTAGATGTGGTGTTCCCGCCTTCTTCTTTGGAGCTTTTTGGAGCATTTGAGCCCTGTTCACTTTCAGTGCCATACGTTGGAACTTCCATGTTTGATGCTTCAATGCCCATTGGGGTATGTAATTCACTCTTGTTATCTTCTTCAAAGGCTTTCGAAATCTGGCCACGTGGATTGTTATTGCCCATGCTTGGTTGGTCTCCCTGCGGAAATTCAGCTTCGTTGTTTTCCTTCGTATGGCCTTCGTGTGAATCTCCGCTCCTATTTTCTGATGGCAACGGCAGCTTGTTGACATTGCAGCTAATGTTGGAGAGCTTATATGGCTCTCCCTCGTTGCGTACTGCGTCTGTTTGAGTCGTCACTTGAGAGGTGTAACGTTTCAAAAACTCTTCATGAAAGACGTTGACTGTTTCGTCGTCAATAATGCGTGACGATGCGAATTTCACGAAGAGTACTGAATTCGGATTCAACGCTGGAGCTGAATTCTTCCACTTCTCCAAACAATACTTGTGCGCAAATATCACTCTGGCAAAAGGAGAGCTTCACTTGATTTATCGGACTTTGGCTGAGTACTTGTGCTGAGGGTTTATTCTGGGAACTGTTGTTGCTTTTTGTATTTCTCTGACCACGCCTTGTACCTTTGCGGTCACCCGGCAGTAGTCCAAGGGTTTCCTTCAAGACCTGCACTGTAACAGGAATATTCTTTTCTTCCACAAAGACGACTAGGTTGTTTTCATCCACCTCAATGACCGTATTATTTTCATATTCCATGAAGCATACGTCCTTGGTGACTTGTCCCCGGGCGTTCAAAAAGTTTAATTCAATTTTTCTCGCTGCATCTTAGGATATAAATCCTGGTAAAGATTAATGAATGCATCACTGCCTTTTGGTAACTGTCACTCTCTGTTGTCAGTGGATGAATTTCTTCTTGGGAAGCAATTTCTCTCCAAAGAGTTTTTGTCACGACATCCAGTGATTTGACGACATGTCACACAACTCAGTTTTCCTCTGGCTTGTTGATGGAGCAAATCTTCCAGAGACGATTTGCAGAAAGTATAAAGATTATTCAGTATTTTCAGCTCCCTAGTTTCATTAAACTGTTCTTGGCAAAAAGGGCATTCTAACTCTCTTTTGACATCGTCGAAAAAACTTTTAGTTATCACTCATCATGAGTGCACAAAAATATCGTGAACAGGTCCTGAATTCCCGGATGAATTTTCTTGGACACACACCTCATCGACCAAAGCGACAGTGCTATCTTGGGACGGGCATCGACGAAGAGGTGATATCATCAAATAAAAGTATTTTAACAACAGATTTTAATACGTTATCCATTTGTAGGAAGTAAAAAAACTAAGAAAGAAGGTATACTTAATTTTTGCAATCTTTTATTGTTCTAACACAGAGGATGCCGCATTGAATACCCGAAAATCGTGTAGAATCCAGTTTCCTTTTCCCAGGAAATGATAGACAAAGCGTCAAAATTTGCCAATGCAGGAAAAAGCAAAATGACAGTTTTCTGCCTTTTTGGTTAATAAATGAAGCTATCAGCGTACGTACAACCTTGTTGCTCGCTGGTTTTGTTAAAAAAAGGGGATTTTAAAAGAAACCCATAAACCATCAACCTCTCCCCCCAAAAAGAACCTGACTAAGCTTGAGTGACAAACTTTACAATGGTAAAAAACAACGGTATCAAAATAAATGTTCTCTCCTGTGAAGCTTGATGGAAAGCGAAATAAGGGGAAGACAAAGATCATCTATGAATTTTCAATCACAGCGCTCAAACGAGCTTCACACAAGAGTTAGCTGGGAAGGAAATTGAACGCAAGTGAAAACAAATTACAGCGAGCTTTTGTAACTAGCAAACGAACATAGAGCAACAATAACATCAACAATACAGATGTGTAGTTTTCCGCTTAAAGTTTTATTTGGAAGCTAAGGAAACGCACTAAGGTTCGTACTTAACTTTCCAGGATAACAATCAGTTTTGTACTTAAAGATTATATAATAATATTGGAAGTAACTATGGGATCGGTGATTATTGATCGCCGGGGATGGGGAGTAGAAGATTTTGGTGGCGCTATGATCAAATTTATCTGATCTCCCCCTCCTCATTAGCAGTTAATTGGAAGTCAGTATTCTATTGTCCTCTTTTTTTTTTTAACTCTGCTGGCGACGACCAACAGACTGTTAACAGGTTATAATCTTTTGGGACTACTGATCCTTCTCCCTTAGCCCTGACACTCCTTCCCCCCGCGCGCGTCATTTGTATAATAATGAAGTAACAGACCAAAGCCACGACGCAAGATCATTGGATATAAATGTAACTTCAGTTACATGATAACAGCTATTTTATGTATTAATTTTTTTAGTTACTATCGTTTGTAGCCTTTTTCAGTACACCCAGGCAATCAGGGTTTAAACCATATGAATAAATGCGATTGACGTAACTGCAAACCTGCAAAGGCCTTGCATCATTTAACGTTTCTGAAGTAATCAATATCCACAGAAAAGCTAGTGCAAGCTAAAATATTTCCTGGCTATTAATGTGACATTTGTTTTATGCCTCAAACGTAAACAAGCCTTTTAAATTGGGCTGCAGTTTGAAAGAATTTCTAGGTAAACTTACTTAGAAGCATAAATCCTTAAGCAAGTGGAAATAAAATGCAGATAATTACAATTCCTAAATGGTCGTCAGATATAAAATTTTGGTCGGCAAAAAAAAGTAAAAAAGGATGGGGGGAGATCGAGGAGTATTCAAGGGGAACAGAAGGGGGATCAAACGTCACCAACAGAGTATAAAGTGCAGGACAATTGAAAATTTACTGCAAGTGACCTGCCATTGAAGGGGATTTTATCGTGACATACAAAATCCTGCAGCTGCCCGCCCCCGCCAAGAGATAAATAATACTGGTCCCTTACGTAAAATGTCTTTGGTTAGAGCGGAACTCAAGAATAATTTCAATTCCAAAGAAACTGGTAAACCGATTGATTAACTACTGAGTTATACTTGTAAGTCGGCGTCGTCAACAATTCCTCTCTTGGCAAGCTGCTCCTTTACTCGGTCAAGGTAGGTGGAATCAGGATACCCATGACTGTAGAGGAAATAAAGGAGTCATTAGGGTTGAAAACATCACGCCTCTTTGAAAAACCGTCAGCTCTTGTTTAAAAAATGAAATGTATATATTTTCATCTGTTTACTTTTCCTTGACAACCGCGTTATTCATCATTTTTTAAATTCATCTATAATCCTCTAAAAATGTTTGTTATGTAGAGTAATTTGAGAAGTTTTCAGATTCTATCGAAGTTTCCGAGGAAATTGACGAAACATTTTAGACAGAAAGTGCGTTTTTATTCGTTTACACCTTTAGACGCAAGTTAAACGCGTGCAGTACAAGTTCACAACATTAATGACAACTTTCCCTCAATAATTCTAAACCAAAACTTTCGATGTCATTAATTTAAGCGAAGTCACGTGTTATGAGCGGCCAAAATATGGTCGCCACATAGCGCACAATTAAACGTTGCGTTTACGATACCTATCCGATAAAAACGACTCTTAAATTATTTAAGAGTCAGCATTGATATAAACTCTGTTGTACATATGGTTAGACGCAGTTTTAGATGTCTTTTCTCTTCTTTTCATTTTTTTTTTTGGACTGAACTTATAAGGCAACTTGTGCTTACTTTGCTGGTCCTCCTGATCGATTGATTTTGTGTTCAATACCATTACACACGATCGGATTCTCCTCGTCCGTTGCCTTGTATTTACCAATTGTAAACAGGAGTTGAGCGTCAAACGCTCTTTTCAGTAACTGGCAAACTTTTTTTCCTTCAGAGTTGTTTGGAAGGTATGCCGTGAAATATCTTTCACGGTAAGGTTGTCCTTGTGCAGGATGTTGCCATCCTGTGAAGTGAGAAACAAATAAACACAAGATATTCAAAGAATATAAGATAAATTACATGGTGCAAATTTCCACAAATATTGTATATTGATCGCACACCGATCAATACTTAGCGTATGATTCACACCACCCTCAATCAGTAAAACGCGGTATTGTTAAGTGCCTTTACGAGCGCGCCAAACGTCTCGTAACAAAACCTTCCGTCATATCCGAGGAGAAAAAACATCTGTCATCTGTTCTGGTTTCTAATGGTTATCCTTTTTCTTTCTTGCAGAAACTTACCAAGACCGGAAAACCAAACAACAGTGCCAAACCCGCCAGCGAGTTCAAAGCTACTGCGGTTTTACCTTTTGTCAAAGGTCTGTCCCAACAGCTTCGCCGCTGCCTACAAAAACAAGGCGTACGCGCTGTTTTCAAGTCGGAGACTACGCTAAGATCTCAGTTAGTACGACTAAAAGACGCTGTCGACCCGACTAAACAAGATGGCGTAGTTTACAGGATTCCCTGTGACTGCGGTAAGGTGTACATCAGAGAGACCGGAAGACCTATGCATGACAGAGTTAAGGAGCACGATCGAGACATTCGACTCGCCCTCACGAGACCGCCGTTTCAGAGCATGCCCACAACAACGGACACAAGCCACTCTGGAACGAAGTAAAGTTTATTGATCGTGACCCTTATTACTACACGCGCAGGGTCAAAGAGGCAATTCACATAAGAATTCACTCTAACAACATCAACAGGGATGGTGGAATAGAAATTCCAGAAGCGTGGATGCCCACGATCGAAAAACACAAGAACAGGAGAGCCGTGCGACAGCGGACCGCCAAGGGTGCAAATCACTGAATGAACAGCAGGAACGAAATGCACCAATCAGAGCTGTTGAAAAAAACAACTTATCACAGCAGAGCATCATGCTTTATAAGATCACGCAGGATCAGTCGACCTCATCGCCTGAAGAAGACTAGAATTATGCAGTCGAAACGTCGCGATCTACTTCACACGTGACTACATCGTGAGACAAACGAAAAATTTAGCTTTTATTGTTATTCACCACGATGAATAACCACAACCTTTCCTCCTTATTATCCTTACGTCAGTTGCAGGAACGTCATTATTCCACCCTAAAAACAACTGAATAAGATTTATTTATTTCATACCCACCTTGAATTCCAGAGGGAAAGTTATAGGTAACGGCAATAGTATAACAATCATCATATCCACGAAGAGACTGTTTCTCTGTCCTCCAACTCATGGTTCCTATTGGTTGGGACCTCTCACAGACACACCACTGATTTCCGCAGACGAAAACGTCACTCGAAGGGTGATGAAAACAAGACTGGCAGAAAGTGTGTCCACATTTCAGGGGTTCAACAATTTCTTGGCATGAGTTGTGACATACTGAACAGAGTGGCTCGACAGATTGGTCACCCCTTGTAGTTGCTTGACTTCCTTGCGATTGATCTGGAATTTTAAAGGAAATTTTTAGTCCAGAGACAAAACTTTACCGACGACAAGCAAATAATTATTTTCTTTTAAAAAATTACGAAGAATTAACGGGAAGACCTTAAACTATGGGATGAGAACCACTGATTCGTAAGTTCGAGGGTATGGTATCATTGATTCAGTATAGCTATCTTGAGTACTCTTACGTTTTTCATTAAGTAAGTCGTCATCAATCCTTAGGTAACCTCTTCCCTTGTTAGTGGAAAATGGGCTCTCTCCTTCCTCACTGGATGGACGTTTCTGAGTTGCCATTTCATTTTGCCACTTTTGTTTCGGGTAGTAACGGTTAATGAATTCTCTACGGAAGACCTCAGTAGTTTCTGTATCGATGATAACGACGCGTATGTCACGGAGAGTGCTACATTCTGCATCTATACTTGTGCTAAACTCTTCAATCGCTCGAAAAATTGCCCCAGCACAGACTTCTTTTGGCATACCACAATTGCCTGAGCTGATGGCTGGAAGGGCTACAGAGGAAAGCCGAAGTTGCACAGCAAGTCGGACACAATTTATGCATGCCTTTCGAAGAACTGTCACAGCGACGCTCTTATCTGCATAAGCTGACCAGTCTGGCCCAACTGTATGGATTATATAATGACAAGCCATTTGCCTACCTCGGGTGTTAACAGCTTCACCAGGTTGTAGCGGAACATTACGATGAGACATAACATACTGAGAATCATGTATTATTTGACTCCCTCGCTTCTTCACAATTGCTCCACCTACACCTTGAGAATGTTGAAGCAATGCGTTAGCTGGGTTGACAATGGCATCGACTTGCTCATCAGTTATTTCTCCCTGGTATAAAGATACTATCACGTTATTTGTCAAAGTCTGCTATAGGATCTTAGGTAATGGCTCTTCATGATGGTGAGGCAAATGACGTATGTTCTTTTGACCATGCCTCGGGTTGTCGCCCCTGATTTTTGACAGTCCAAGCATTTCTTTAAGAACCTTTACTGAGCTCTTTAGATGAATTTCCTCGCTGTAAACGATTAACCGACCTTCTACTTTCTCAATGACGACGGGATGTTTGCTCTCCACGAATGCAATCGACTCCTTGATTTTTTCATCATCGTAGATGTCTTCTATTTCAACCACTTGTCGCTTCATGGACTGATGGACGGTTTGGTACAAATCAATGAAAGCATTGCATCCTTCTTGATATTGTGTTTCTTTGGTTAGAGGTGTAGGTTTGATCTTAACTCGAGCTTCATTTTCAGCCCAAACTATCTTCAAGTGGCTTTCCCTTTTTATTTGTTCAAGTTTTTGCTTGTGTACCCTTTTGAATAATTTCATGAACGTTGGTTCAGCTTCATAGATGTACTCTTCAACAATCTCCTGGGAGTCTTTCTTGGCATGCTCAAAATTTTCTGCAGAATTTTGTAGAGTCTTCACGGCATCTTTTCCTTGTACCATTCTTTCTTCCTTAAACAGCAGGTATGGGCGCCGAAGAAAAAATTCTTGCAAATATCTATGAGCAAATTCTAGTTGATTAATCGATCCGAAGAGAACAAATCCATTATGACCCTTGTCTTACCATGATACGGCAAATTTTTTATTCACCATTTCGAGCAGGTTTTCTGACTTCCGAGGTGACATCGTGTCGAAACTCACAAAGGCGGCAACGCGTGAGAAATCCTGTCAATGTCATAAATAGAGGAAGTAAGCTTCTGAAGAAACTGCGGTGCGGCGTCGGTGGGTGTTACGACAAGATAATTTGTTTTCATCAACTAGTCACAGTAAAGAGTTTCTAAAGCTGACTTTTCGAGCATCAGCGCTGTCAGAGCGAATGACGAAGGGCTAACGCTAAACATCAGCTTTAGAAACTCTTTACGGTGGCCAATTTACATCATCATGTCAGAAATAGGTTTATCCAATTGAGATAAACAAAATGACAAAAGCAATAATAAAAGGGTAAAGTGCGTTTACCAAGCACTGCTGGTTGCTACGAGGTAGAGCCCACAGGTGCTCTTGATGCAGCTGCAGTTCGATAATTACTGATATAAAAGCTAAGTTTTTTCGTTTGTCTCACGATGTAGGCGATCTACATCACACGTGATTACATCGTGAGACAAACGGACAAACTTAGCTTTTATTGTTATTCACCACGATGAATAACCCCAGCCTTTTCTAGGAAGTTGCTGATATGTCTGAACTTAATTACAGGTGATTACTTCTAATATAGGTCAGTTCAGATCCACACAGAGCGCTTGAAACTATGGATGAAACGTTAGAGTGATCACTGTGGCCTTTTTCGTGCATTTCCGTCATTTCAAGTTGAATTCTGCAACTGAACCACGAAAGGACCACAAACGATTCACAAAGCGAAGAAAAGGGGATAGAAAATATTTAAAGAGAAAAAGAGCGAATAGAAAATGGAAAAACTGGGAGAAGGCTTTCTTCTTCTCATTATCCAGGCTCCTTCGTTGGCTAACCTTGTTCAAGGTAAGTTTTTCTTAAAGACAATACAGCGGCTGTAATCAATCTAAGGAATCATTGGCTTTATTCTTTAGTTTGGTGTAACGCTTCAAACGGAATGATCAGAGGGAAGAGGGCAAAGACTATGGTAGTATATAGTAAGTCTTAGTAAATGGACATTTATTGGTTTAAAAAAATATGTCTTTTCAATTACCCTCCTACTATCTGCACGGACTATCTTTAACCCTTAACGTACCAACTTGAACTACGCATATATGCGTAGAAATATACGACGTGATTTTAACGCGCAATTGTGGTGAATTATTGGGGCTTGGGCACTGGTGTTTCATTTCAAATGACTTAACATAAAGTATAGTTTGAGGCAGTGAAAGAAAATGGCCGATTTGGCGAGTTGTATTAAAGAATTTGGAAATTTAAATTTCGAGTGTGTATTGTCTGTGGTTTTTTAAAAATGGCGGCGTGCGAAATACCTCCTGGAGCATTCTGTGCGACTGGAAGCGATGAAAACGATGTGGAAATCGAATTTATCGACGAAGACAATTTACCTTTGGCTTGTATCAGTGTTTTGGAGCATCCCGAGTCAGAAGAAGAGATTGACTCCGATGATTTGACAGAATCTAGTGGGGATGAGTCAGAAGAACTGGAAAGTGAACAAGATGAAGACCCAGAGGAGGAAGAAGAAGTATCGGCATAGAGCGAAGAAATAACGAGAAGGGATGATGTTTATTTCAGTGAACTCGTGGGATTGGCAGCAAATGTAAACATTAGATCTTTGACATCAAGCAAAGGGTTTGATCTGTTCTTCACTGCTCAGGTATGGGAGTTGTTAGTTGCTCAGACTAATCTGTATGCAAATCAGAAACGAGGAGCTGCAGAAAAGTCTGTGTGGTATCCAGTGTCTGTGGAAGAAATGAAAGGTTGGGTTGCCATTTATTTGTGTATGGGAATTATTAACAATTATTAAAAGTCAGCTCATATGCAAGGCTAATGAGAGGTGCTGTGTGGTATTATAAGATTTTTTTCTATATCATAGAAGTGTGTGTTTCAAATGCACACATTTTGGAGAGAAAATCTCCATGTCATACCACTAGAACTGCTTTAGACTTCAGAAAGTCATTGATAAGTCACTTGATTGAAGGAAAGTCCTTTAGAGGGGACACTCAAATGCGGCCACCACCCACTTCTGAAATTAGATTTAATCAAGAACACTTCCACCACCTGGTAAGCAACGACAAAAGATCTACTTGCAAGGTTCACTTACAGCATGTAGGTACCTTTTATAGCTGTGCAGTGTGTGGAGTATGCATGTGCCTGGAGCCCTGTTTCCTCAGGTATCACAAATTGAGAGACTTCTATTTCAATGATGAAGATCATGAAGGCCTAGGCCCCAGATGTCTGAAAGAAGGAAGAGGGAGGCCTCGCACCAGAGGAAGAGGAAGAGTTCTCCAAAATTGAACATGCATAGACAAATTTGATAATTGAAAAGAAATAACAAAGGCAAGGTGATATATGAGACAATAAAAGTGACTTACTCTAAGACTTTCTCAAGATTAGATTTTGTTACTAATAAGATAATTATGCCCTTACAATAATCTTAATGGGTCAAATTTGTGTGCAGAGAAGTGTTTTTAACCCTTAAAATGATATTTTCAATTTGTGAAGGTCATGATTTTTTGAGAAAAAGCAATAGTTCTGAAATTTATTTGTTACAGGATTCTTTCAATTAGTCCTTCTTGAAACTTCCAATAATTATGCTAATTATGCACGCCGTGACGTCATCATATGATGTGTATCCCATAATAAGTTAAACAAATTGATAGAAAATTTTCCATTGGTTATGAACATATATGATTATATGGGGCTTTATTAAAAAGAAATTGATCTACAGCTGATTTTGTAAACATCACTCGGGTTTCTCCAAAAAAAATAACATACCTGTGGTATGTTAAGGGTTAAATCTGTATCGTATTGTCTAAGATCCACCTCTTTGCCTCCAAATACATGTGGTCTCTTCAATACACTGTTAGCAACTAGTAAAGAAAAAAAAATGATAAAAATTTTTCATTGTCTTGAATTTAAATTTTTGAACATGAGACAAAAAAATACTCCAAATACACTTTTCATCTTCTGCCTGTTAACTAAAACTTAACAAAACAACAGTGACAGCAGTCATTTCCTTGTAAGATAATTATGAATACATTTTTACAGTCCTGCAGTTAATCTAAGAAAAGAAACCAGTGAAAGAATGGATTTGAAATATTTGTAAAACTGTAGCATGCACAGTAACCAATTTCAACTTATTCATCAATATATAGTATTATATATATACTGATCATTCAGCAGGGAAACCACAGAAGGATGATATCTTTGATGTTCTTTTTTCTTCGGCACCAGTTATATAAAGCTTTTTCTCGTTAAAAATTCTTTTATTGTTAAACGTAAAATGTCCCTCCCTCTTGCTTTATTGTGAAGCTGTATTAGGTCAGAACTGAAAGACTCTTAATCCGAAATGTTTTCGGTATGGGCTAGGAAAGATTGTTTCCGCAGCTGGATACTTTTTGCCCATAACAATCGTTAACTGAAGAATGTCAAGCTCAGACAAAGTTTGGTTTGATATTTTGTGTTGCAATGCACTTTATCCTGAGTTCATTGATTTTGCACAGTTTTAAATATGAAAGCAGACTTGACGTTTTGCTCGCTTTTGAGTTTATTAAGCAAACAAAAATAGTAACATTGTAGCTCGTGTCACTCACGAGCGAAACATGTGTTAGCATGCTATCTCCGTTACATCGCAGGTTTAAATATCGAACTTCCGAACGAGCCGAACCTAATACACCTTGAATAAAGTAATGACGAAGGTCGGCGTCTAAAACACTTAAAAAAGATTCCTTCTTCAATTGGAACGACCGCCAGCCGTTTTCTCGCTTAGCTTGCCTGGAAGCCTGTTCGACTGGCTACGAAACGGATTGATTCAGACGCCGAAATTTTTATATGCCGAACCACTGACATTGCGTACACCATAACGACGTTCTGTGCTACAATTGTCTTAGAACCTTGATGGGGCTGGTTAGAAAGGGTCGGTTTCTCAGTCAACAGGCGATTTTGGACAATTTCGGTCGCTCCATATTGGAATTAGTTCGGCTGCTGAAAATTTTGAAGTCTGAGTCTTAGAAACCATAATTCCTCGTGGACTCAGCGCTAACGGTCTCTTTTTCGTTCCAGATGTCTCTCATGAGCTCAAAATGCTTTTCTTTTTCGTTTTAAAAAGTGACGAACAGCTAACTACACATTCAAAATTCCCCTCATTTACTTATCAAAACGTAAATTTCGCCATCAGTAAACACTGCCTCAGGTTGCAAAGGCCAGCGGATCTGTTTTTGTACTCTTGCGAATTCAAGCGGATAAAACGACAAAATACGTAAAGCTACACAAGAATTTTGACCAAAAAGTCTACAAAGGGATTTTTCCTCGGTCAATCTCTCGTAAAAATTCCTCAAGCCAAGTGTCATAAGTTTGTAGTAAACAAGGAGTAAACAAAATGAAGCCGGAAGTGATATGACGGCGATCACACTTAGTTTTCACGTTATCGCTGACTAAGACATGTAAGAGACTAAATATACCAGTAAATTTTACATTTTAAACTACCTTCAGGGTTTTCAAAGACAATTATCGCATCCCCGTCCCTTACCATCCAAATATCATCGACTTCTCCACCGCCGTGTTTACTTTTCTGGAAAATATATATGAATTTCATCTTCTGTAATTTCTCGCGGTATGTTCGATATTACCACAGTTCTCGCCAATTTTTCGACGCTCAAATGTCCTAGCTGGGATTTGACTGACTCTGGATGGTGATTCATCTCTGCCATAGTGGTAAATGCAACAAATATTTGCTCAACAATGTTCTAATAGGTTGATTTAAGTCTTTATAAACGCAACAAACAGGTTACTGTTCACATTTCGTGGAAATAGGAAGAGTGGGACTAGTATTGAGTCACGAAACCGAGGCGTAAAGGCCGCGGGACAGGAAGCAGTGATAAAGTGTTTTTAAGCGAACCAAACTTGTTGTCGAAACGGGCTGATTGTGGAATTTTTCGATCGTGTCTTGTTTGTGAAAGATAAGCCTTTTGTTGCATTTCTCATCTAAAACCTGGCTGCTTTGGGTCGAATCAATTTCAAGATACTTTATGAGGACAATAAAGGGATTTTTCTGGGAATTTTGGCCCGGGAATTTCACTTTGAAAGTTGGCAGTCTGAAATTCTGACGTGTTGTGCATCGTGGAAGAGAAGTTTTTAGGATTTCAGAATGGAAAACGAGAATTGCTATCTCGAAAAAGACGATATTGACTTAAACGAAGACAAGGCATCGAGGGGGATATATGTGACTGGCTTCCCATCGAATACAACAGCGAACGAGCTGGTGATACATTTCCAGAAACGTAAACATGGTGGCGGAGGTATCGAATGTATTCACATCACAGAAAAGAGAGATGCAGTCATCATTTTCGACGATCCATCAGGTATTAAGAAAGCGGATGTGTAGTATTTAATTCGGTCGTCGATGGCTTAGTGTGTCGCTTTCTTTAGGACATCAATTAACACTTCAACCGCTCTGTTTTAGCGAAGCCTTCCATTTCATAGACTTGCCTCATAGAATGACTTCGCTTTTACAGGATCTTGTCGTCAACTAGTTTGAGTAAAACTGAACGTTGTCCTTAGTATTATTATTTTTCAATATAGAAACAACCAAGGGGCTTGATATGCTCTTTCATCTGGTTGATTGCTTGCTAGCTCGAAATGAAAGATTGTTAAATCTGCTTCAATAAGCAAACTTCTACACTATATTGTAGCTGCACTGTTTGAAGAAAGGTCGATCCATAATTGAATGATAATTCTGGCAGATTAATGGCATATTAGCCAGTTAAGAATCATGAGTATGATTGCAATACATCTTGCTCAAGAAAGAGAAATGTGTCGACATCTCCAAAAGATAATAATTATGAAAGATTTAATGACCATTCCACGCAACGGAGCGCAAAAGCTTTCAATATTGATAGTTGTTATATCTACAGTTCCACTTCCAGAGTGATTAATTTCACATCATTATGTACATCTTTTT
This sequence comes from Pocillopora grandis, assembly GCA_964027065.1. NCBI lineage: Eukaryota > Metazoa > Cnidaria > Anthozoa > Scleractinia > Pocilloporidae > Pocillopora > Pocillopora grandis. The sequence goes on along the minus strand of OZ034734.1, from coordinate 28,453,458 downwards.
AAAATTCTTCTCAACTTTTCATGTCCTTCATCCTTAGTAATATAGCAGACACTGGTCAGTGTAATTTAATTGGAGCTCTCTCAACACAAACTCTTTTTAGGTGCTCAGCTCTCTCTTTTGATAAAGTAGTTTTTGAACTGTCATTTAAATTGTTGATTTACTCATTTCCAAAAGCATAGACACACTTTCACTCTTGGAGTTATATATACTCATCCTATTACATTTAAAAACACTGTTTGTTTGCTTATGAGTGGAATGATACCCTGACTGAACGTAAAAATTTATCGTCCAATTGTCTTGCTAATAATTAGTGGCCTGCTTGTGGACATATTTACAAGAACAGTTTGAAGATGTTTTCCTCAGTGAATTGCACCCTTCAACTTTGAACTGGTCACTGAATTGCATTTTGTATAAGATATTTTGCTTGTTTCCTGATAGTGACCCTGGGAATACCTTCAATATTTGTGATCAATGCATGCTTAAGATTTATTTCATAGTAGTTACTGTAGCTTGCATCAGATTGCTGTGTTTACTTATCAACTATCAAAGCTCCCATAACTTGACTTTCTCTGATCAGCATATTAGGGGATAGATGTGAATACACTGTCAAGCATATTAAATGCACCATCAAGTCTTTTAATCATTCATTGGCTAATGTTAATTATTTGATGAATATTTTGTCATTGTTTTCACTATACTTTTTCATACATACCAGATTGAGGCTAGATGTATTATAGGGGCCATGTAATTGGTACCAATTTCATCTGTGATTGTTGATAATACAGTGTAATTCTTGCACAAGACGGCTTATGGCCATGCAAAGGGTTTCAATGAGTCAAACTAGTGTCGTTGGTAAGAAAAATAAGAACTTAAGAGAGATGTTGTAAGGGGGGTATCTGTTAAAGTTGTTTTGTCTCCTGTGTACATAAACTGGATACATTCATTGGAAAAATTCAACTAATAAGTAGATGCAGGAGCCCATTGCTCCTTGTAAATGATGTGACTTTTTCTCTCAATCCAGTTCTCCAGTTCTCAACTTGCTACTGTTCATTAATTGCAAAAATATGTAGTAATTAAAACTTGGAAAGGCTAAGTTCACTATCCATTACATGGGGATACGTTCGTATCCACATGTAGACTGACAACAAGTGATTTTCTGTTTATGTGTATAGTTATTAATTTTGTACTGCAATCAAATACAATTTCTGAAACAGTGCATTTCAAGAACCACAAATGCAAGTCAGATCACTTACATATTGAACTCAGCTTGAAGAAGGGCTACTTCCTCTGACAAAAAAAAAATAGCAAAGCAGGATTGAGCTCACACTAAAAAGTGTTTTTTGTTTTTTTGTTTTTTTGTTTTTTGTTTTTATTTGAATTTTATCAACTTGCTACTGTTCATAAATTGAATAAAACATATAGTAATTAAAACTCGAATAGGCTATGTTCAACTTGATAACCTAATGGTACCACAATTTTGTGTTCTCCATACGTGAAGTAAGGTATTTCACTGCATTGAGTGAAAATATATGTTTTAAGACATTTGAGAAATTCTGGAATTCAATATCTATGTCATAAGTTAATCCTCCCTCCTGTTTGATATTGTTTTGTTTTGTAATTATGAGACTTGATCATAAATCTTCCTGGAGGTGTTCTGTTAGCTCATTCAGAGTCAGTGTTCAGGCTTTAAACACCTTTATGTTGAGTTGGGCAAGTATGTTGTGTCAGGTTATAGCAGGGCAAATTTTTTCTATATAGTTAGTTAATTCACTGAATTTCACTGCTGGCTTGTCATAATAGGCTAATTAATTCTCCCTTGATATTTGCTTGTGATACCAGTAATATCTGATGGTCAGGTTGTTCAGACTGATCTGTGATGATTATGAACCCACTTAACCATAAGGAATCATTGTAGCAAGGGAATATTGAGCAATATTTGAATATACTATGTAGTATTAATGGATCATACATTATCATTCATTTTCACAAAAGGAAACAAATGTTATGAAAGACTGCTATTTTGATTATGGTGTATAACCATTTTTCTTTTAGGCATGTTATGCTTGAACATGTGTAAGAATGCCCCAGTCATTGAGTTAGTCAGGAATCATTGATGAATGCACGGGCAATTGTGTGGGGAAATTATGTCTATGTCCTTGCGTCAATCTTTTTTTGGGCTTACAATCATCCATCGAGAGTTGAAGCTGATTAACTGGACCCAGATTCCTCATTACTCCACATATATGTATTTATATATTTATATATTCATATTTCTTAATTATTTGTAATAACTCCTTTCAACTTATTTAGTTCTATGCAAAATTGCTTCACTGTAATTAAATTTACGTCGTTAAAAGGACCTTTTTTGGCAAGGCAATAAGGGATCAACAACCTGACAAGCTTTTTGTCTGACTCAGTTCTCAGACTACATGAAAGGCATATAGATAGGGCTCATCGGTGTGGCTTAGTCAAGAATTCTTAACCATCATGAATAGCTTACCAAAAAGTATCAGGGTTTATGAACATAACGCTGCGCGTTATTTATTACTCCACTGGTATTACTTTATTGCATTTTTCTGCAGGTTCCAACCTTGATATTCGTAATTCATTTCCCATTTATAGCCGTTATTCATCATTCATAACTAAGCTTCTTTCACCGAAATAACCCAATCATTTATAATTTAACTCAACTTCAAATGGAAATAAAATCTCAGTACAAATTAAGAACTGTGAATGTCACTTGAACTCCTTTAATTTCTTAGTCAGATTCACCGAATCAATTTTCATAACAGTAGTCAGTACCTAATATAACTTTGCATCATCATACGGAAGTCAATCCATGTTGTTCAGTTGAGGGGAAACGTTAGTTAATAAATTTTGATATATGTAATTTTTCAAGGTTACAATTTTGATATTTCGTTTTCAATTAATTTTTCAGTTGCTACTTCTGTGGTCAAAGAGGAGCATTATCTTAGTCGTTATGGTAATGGTCGTGAGGATCATAACGATGTACCGCTAAACGTTAGACCGTTGTCAGAGATGGAAATAGCAAACAAACCGGAGGTAAGTTAAAATAGCTATTATTCATGTTTAGATCCGAATACAATTAATCTCATCTCCCTCCGCTCCCTCTCTCCTCCTCCCTCTCAGATCCAAGCCACACCTGCTCTCGAGGGGTTTGTATGAGTGAATTAATTAATAGGGAGAACAAGAACATTTAAATGGCAAGAATGTGGTTAAGGCTCATATATGATTATTGCAAACTGGACAGAATTATTTTTATAATGTACTTTGCCCAACTGAACACTACCCTGATTTTTTGGAGGCATATTGGAATTACCGATTTCTCCGTTATTCCTTACTGATTTTACGTGCCATCACATTTTGTCATTTATGAATTTACGTCATTCTTTCGTAGATCTTTCGGCGGGTATCGGCAAAATGTTCAAGTCCTACATCAAGTGTGGCTGAGAAACTAGAAAATGAGTGGGAAGCAAGCGCTGTAAATTGCTTAGGTGCCGACTGTAACTTTGAAGGGAAAGAATCTTCAGATATGGAACCTCAACAATACGAAACGACGCAGAAGTTTTTTTCTTTGTTTGTCAAAGCCCATAGCGAAACATTACAGAACATCGAAAGTGATTTTAAAATAAAAGTGCACAGAGAAGCTGTCAACGATAAATTCACCATGGCACCAACCGGACGCTGTACTGTTAGAGAATTTGAGGAGGGATGCGATGCTTTCATTGCCCTTTATCAAGATGTACATAAGCGCATGAAACTCGAACAATTTATTCCAAGAGACGAGGAATCACCAACACGTGTGAGGCAACGTATCAGGGACATGGGCAAGGCACACCCCGTCCTAGTTGAAAAATGCGATGACCGCAAACACTGGAAAGTCTACGGTGAAGATTGCTTCGTGGAACAATTTCTCAGCGATCTTCTCAAAGAACGTCTGATTAATTGTACAGCACCGGAACCTGAGGGTTGGAACAAGGATTGGACAGTTGAAGGTGACGACGATTCTGATAGTGAAGATCCATTGGAACACAAACTGGGTAAGTGCAACATTGATGCATCTCTTCTATCTGCGCAAATGCGTGTATGATAGATGTAAATTCGTCTTTAATCAAGTTTGATCGTATGAGTTCTTGACAAGGAGAGAATACCTAGTAGTTATTTAGCCGTTACTCTCCTTTGTTGACCATGGATTTTATTTGCACATATCATTAAATGTTTAAAAACTACAGCGTTTTTTTACACAAGCTTAAGACTTAAAGGATGATGAGCAATACGAACCTGATATTATCCTGAATATTGTTTTCTTTAGATATGATAATGTAATGTGCTGACTATAACTCCAACTGAAGTATAATGCAAAATCCTTATTTCCACATTTCCTTCATGGGATGTATATATATATAAATGTACAGGGGTAAAAACTAGATAGTGTAAACATCGAAGTAGTATAAATACGGCCTTTGTATTAATAATCAGCTCCTTTTATTGCACAGGTTCAGTAAAGCTTTCTGTTATGAAAGGTGACATCACAGATCAACAAGTTGATGTGATTGTGAATGCAGCCAATACCAGACTGGATCATGGCGTCGGAGTCGCTGGTGCTGTTATCAAGAAAGGAGGCTATGGTATACAGAAAGAGTCGGATAACTACATCCGTCAACACGGCGTCCTGAACGATGGAGAGGTAGCCGTGACTGGGGCTGGTAAGTTGCCATGTAAAAGAATCATCCATGCTGTTGGTCCCATGTGGCGGAAAGCAGAACAAGAAAAATGCAAAAGAGCTTTAAGAATGGCTTGTCTTGAAAGCCTTGCAGCTGCAAGCGGCAAAAAATGTAAGTCGATTGCCTTTCCAGCGATCAGCACAGGAATCTATGGTATGCCGAAAGATATTTGTGCTAAAATTATGTTTGATGCCGTGAAAGAATACGTCACGCGAAGAGATCCATCGAAGTCAACTTTGATTGATATTAGATTTGTGAACATCGATGATCTGACAGTGAAAGTTTTTAAGAAAGAATTCATCGAGTTTTTCCAAATCCAAAAAAATAGCCTTTTGGCAAGTGGCCCGAAGACACCCAACCCATCGAGATCAAGAAGGGGTAAAAACAAAGGAACAAGTCGACTAAATGATGTGAATCATCCGCTGACACCGGATATCAACTCCTCACCAAAGTCCTTCAGCGACGCATCAAAAGGAAAAAGTGGTGAAGAGGTTGGTGACGAAAGGAGGCCCTCAGCATCGTCAGAAGGTAGTTTCATGTTTCATAAAGGGGAAAATTATCTTGAAATATAGAGGAATTCAACTGAGTGCCTGTCGTGTTTTTTACCCCTTTTAGTGAGGAAAGCGTTTTGGTTACTCTGCATTTCAGAGATGTTGCATTTAAAAAGAAAGCAGAACAAGAAAAATGCAAAAGAGCTTTAAGAACGGCTTGTCTAGAAAGCCTTACAGCTGCAAAGTTTTTGAAAGAAAGAATTTAAGAATTTAAGAAAGAATTCATCGAGTTTTTCCAAATCCAAAAAGATAGCCTTTTAGCCGGTGGCCCGAAGATACCCAACCTATCGGGGCCAAAAAGGGGTAAAAACAAAGGGACAAGTGGACCAAATGATGTGAATCATCCACTGACACCAGATATCAACTCCTCACCAAAGTCCTTCAGCGACGCATTACTCGGCATCGCGCAGAATGCCTATTGTTCTTGAGACATTTACTTGCAGTAGCGAAAAAATTATAGATTCGTAATATTAGCGGCGAAACGTATTCTGCAGAGCTTTGATTGGTCAAAGATTACGCGCACATTCCTCTTCAGGGAATATTACTTTAGCTCATTAACTTGTTAAGGCGGTGCTACGAAACATTAGCTTAGAGAGTTATTGTTTATTCTATTGTTAGAAAAAAATCACACATTACGTGCGTGTGTTACAACCTGGGATAGCACTCGATTTTGAAACCGTCCGTTACATATTCATCTCTTTCTTCATCTTACTCAACAAACACTTTGGTTCTATCATTACACGTTAATTGCTAATTTTCGACTAGAAGCCCACTTACGTCAAGGGGATCTTAAACTTTGTATAGTTAAAATATTATGTCAATGGTTATTCCAATTTTTAGTATTTTGGATCATTATCTATGCGTGATTCCTTTAACTTTATCACCTTTATAAACTGGTAGACTCTGATAAAGTCTCTGAACCTGCATTTCAAGTGCAATTCCACGCATAATAATATACTTGAAAAAATTACTCAGTTTCTCCTTTGGGTTGATTCCCCTGAACAGCGCCTTGAGGTTCCTTACACACTGGACACCTGTTGTCATAATTCAAAGCTCTCTTCACACAGCTGGTGCAGAAGACGTGCTTACATTTCAAAGTTCGCGCATTTTTCAAGGTATCGAGGCAAATGGCGCATTCGTCATCCTTATCAGCTCCTATAAAAGCATAATCCATGTTGTGAATAACACAACATACTAAGATATACGTAAATTCATAATTCCTTCTGGGAAATTATTACGATAAATGCAACATCTCTGAAATGCCAAGTCTCTGTAACCGAAACGCTTTCGTTACTACAACGGGTAAAAAAACACGACAGGCATTCAATTGAATCCCTCTATATTACTCAGATAAATGCAGTTTTCAGGTCATTCAGTGCGGAAGAGAGTTAGTTCAGTGCAGAAGAGGGTTAATTCAGTGCAAAGAAAGTAACAAATCAGACATTCTGATTGGTCAATAATCGAAGAAACTCACAGACGGCCAATCAAATGCGAGCCTTGGATGTCGCAACAAAATTTGAAAATTTGCGAGCGAAACAAGGGCCGGCGTTTTAGGTAGGTTTTCTTTCGCCACCACGGCTGAAAAACAGCTCAAACAACGAAAACACTGTAAAAAGCACTGCTTTTTGGTTGTCGGTTTGGAAAAAGTGGTGTTTAGAGAAGGGAATTTGCCAAGGAAATTGAAAATTACGAACCGACCCAGCTTAACACTTTGCTCGAGCGATCCAACGCCGAAATTAAAAACAAACATGGGTAAACCTCGGAAATGACGATTCCATTTCATCGAAAGTGATTCGGACACAGACTGAACAATTCCTTGAACCGTTCAGCCGGACTTTGAACTTTTCTGCGCCTTAAAGATGTGAAGATATCATTGCATATTATTGTTTTGATCGTGCGCGGTTGTTTTGAATAAAATTATTTTTGCACTTGATGCGCGCGCTTTGCTTATGCTTAATTATGATAAGCTATCTCGTATTTTTTCATGTTTATTATATTCGCCTTACGGGCTCGTACAATTTTGTTAGTCTTTAAAAAAATTTACTCGTGCTTAGTTATAATAATGACAATCTTTAATGAGGAAACTTTTTCACTAAAAAGTGGTTTACAAAAAGGACCTCGAAAATTAAAAATTAAAAATTTACAATGAATAAAAATGCTAAAAGATGCTACTAAAAACTAATGTATCTTATGTGTAATACAAAACTTAAATCAATGAATTAAAAATCTGACGCTTCAAAATATTTACATTATCAGAGGCTCGTATAGTTTTGTCCAGCGAGTTAAAATCACTTACAGCATGATAGCCAGTTCTTTGTTTGCCCCAGTTTCTTTTAACGGATGGAATTTTGAGGTTTGCTTTATTTCTTGTATTGTAACTATGCTGTTCTTGCTGAGTGACTAATGTTAGTTCGTGATGCGTGAGACCATTAAGACATTTATATACATGTACGCATCGGCGCTGGAAGCGCCTTTTTTCTAGTGTTAACCACTTCAGTGTAGTTAACGCATCAGACGCAGAGGAATACAGTGGTCGATCTAATATTATTTTAGCCGCCTTATTTTGAAGCACTTGCAAACTAGACATTAAAGTTACATTATGTTTGTCTCCCCAAACTAAATCAGCATACTCGAATAAGGGCATAACAAGGCTTTTATAAAAAAGGATGCGCGCCTTAAACGGTAACAAATGCTTAATGCGTCTAAGTAGGCCAAGCCTTTGATTAACTTTCCCTGCCATGTATTCGACATGATTTGTCCACGAAAAATCAGACGATATTAAGATTCCAAGATATTTAAAACAAGTAACATTGTTTATACAATGATCAAAGATTGAAACAGTTAGAGCTATTTTCCTCTGTAACTTCTTGTTACTGCCTATAAGCATGCATTTGGTTTTGTCCAGATTCAGTGTTAACTTATGTTCATTCAGCCATTTCGCCACAGCCAGGAGGTCTTGGTTGAGCTTTTCAGTCAGCTCCTGAGAGGAAGACCCATAGCAGTAGATCACCGTGTCATCTGCATAAAGTGATGCTTGACAGGCATCTAGAACGCTTGGCAAATCGTTAATGTAGATGACAAATAGCAGAGGACCCAGAATACTTCCCTGAGGGACCCCATGGGTAACTGGCAATTCATCAGACAACTCATTCCCACAACATGTACGCTGTTTCCTGTCAGTAATGTAAGAGCGGAACCACTGAAGCGAGTTCTCACATAAACCAATTTTGGAGAGCTTGCGTAACAAAATCCGATGGTCCACAGTGTCGAAAGCCTTGGTTAAATCCAAAAACACGGCCCCACACAGTTTACCTTGTTCCATGTTCAATAAGACTTCATCAGCAAATGATGTCAAAGCAGATTCAGTAGAGAGACCCTTCCTGAATCCAAACTGTTTCCTTGTGAGAAGGTTGTTAATAACCAAGTGCTGGTACAGCTGGGAGTGTACGGCTTTCTCGAGAATTTTACTGAGTGTCGGTAAAATAGAGATAGGTCGATAGTTCGATGCATTTGACCGGTCGCCTGATTTAAACAAGGCTGTAATTTTTGAACATTTCCACAATTTAGGAAATTTACCAGTAAGAATCGATCGATTCAACAGCTTAGTGATGGAGGGAGTGATTGTATTAGCAGAGCTCTTGAGTAGCCTAGCACTAATTTTGTCCAAACCAATTGCTTTATTTTTCTTCAAAGAGGTAAGCTGCTGAAGCACAAACGATTCCTCTAGTTCAGTTAACTGGAACTGAAACAACGGTTGTTCTAAAACCAAGTTGCAATTCGACCAGGTAGTCGTTATTTTGTCAGCCAGGCGCTTGCCTATGGATGCAAAGAAGCTATTCAAAGCAACAGCAATGGATTTGGAAGTGGTGTGCTGAATGCCATCGGAAATGATGCACTGAACCTTTTCTGAGGATGAATTACGATTGCAAGCTTCGTTTACAGCTTTCCACATTTTGCCGTGATCTCCTCTGGCTTCCTCGATCATTTCGCAGTAATATTTCGACTTAGCAGATTTTACTAAGCGGTTTACTTTGTTCCTCAGTTTCCTGTAAGTGTTCCAGTGCTTTTCTGAGTTCGATTTACGTGCTTTACGATGATACCAGTCTCGATCTCTCATTGATTCGCTAATTTTGCTATTCATCCAAGGAATAGGTGTTCCCTTCACACGTCGTCGTTTGACAGGTGCATGATCGTCTGCAACTTCTGAAAACAGTTTGTTCCAAGTTAATAAAGCGTCATCGATATTGTTTTCATTGTCAACGACGTGCCAAGGAACATTCCTAAGATCTTCGTTAAATGAATTCGCATCGAAATTCTTGTAAGAGCGATACTCAAACATTCTTGGATGTGCTTTTGTGTGCACACCAGTCTTTAGAATGCAAAACACCAGGTAATGGTCACTCAATGGAAACGGAACAACACCAGATTTAACAATGCGATGTTCATTATTGACAAAAATCAGGTCAATCAAGGTCCGTGAGGTGTCAGATATTCGAGTAGGCTCTTTTATCAGCTGTGTGAAGTCAAAAGCGCGCGAGAAGTTGAGAAGTAGTTGTTTGTCTTTCTTGGGCAATTTTGAATTAGGCATCATGTTTGCGTTTAGATCTCCTAAAATGACCACATCCGATTTTTCAAGATCAACAGCAGGCATACTATCTCGCAGAGACGAAATAAAAGTGCGGAGATCGGCATCTGGTGCTCTATAAGCGCAACATAATAACGTTGGCTTACATTTATCTCGAATTAACTCAATCCATAAACATTCCTGTCCACCAGTATTGATATCATTCCGCAAACGAAACGCCAAATCTTCTCTTACATACATAGCAACTCCGCCATATCCCTCTTTATTGCCAGTGCGATCTAACCTTATGCACACAAATCCAGGGAGTTTTATTTCAGCATCACTTGTTGAGGAATCCAGCCAAGTCTCGGACAGAGTTAGCACGTCAAAAGTTTTGTTGTTAATTCCCTCAAGACGCAGAGAGTCGGTTTTGTTTGCGAGACTTCGTATATTCAAGTGAGCAATCTTGAGACCTCTAGTGGACTTGATATCAGCAAATGTCTGGTAGCCGGGATTAACCTCAATGTCACCAGCAAGAGCAATAAGAGTCAAAGCAAAACAGGCACGATGAAAAAGCTTACAAAGCATAACACTCTTCAGTCGTCCATTAGACTCTTGCCTCCGGGTCGGTTCGTTTCGATGAAATGAAGCACCAGCAACTTCAGCCCTGCAATTCATCTGGCAAACAAAATACGTCTCTCTATCGTTAAGCAAAGTGTTCTCATATACATCTGAGAACCTGAAGAACTCCAAAGTGATGTAAATACAGAGAAACACACATAAATTTGCGGAGAGCTTGAAGCCGCGTCCGAACGCCATGATAAAAGTATCACCTTTATTCCAAATTGCACTCGAAAACATGTGATTACCTATACAAATACCCTGTCTTCGATAGCGAATCAGACCACTAGTTTACATTTAGCTATGCGATTTTGATGTTTTCTCGACGATGTTTTCCTTTCAGTCGCCAATAGCTTGTTGAAAAAAGAACAGTTTCTCAGTCCTGATGGTGTACCACCAACCATTACACCGTTGCGCCGGCCTCAATTGCAAGTTCAGAGTGGTATAGAACAGATGCGACAAGCTCTTGACGATGATAAGCGTACTCGTGATGTGAGAAAACAGAAGTTGCAGAAAGAAAAACTTTTATTCAGTACGTTAGAGAACGCTCTTGGTGAAGAACAACAAAAACGAGCAAGACTGGAAAAAGAATTAAGCCGAGTGAAGAATGCTGGTAATGAACGGGCAAGAACCTTGGAAAACCAACTTCGTGATACATCTCGTATGTGCGAATTAAAGAAAGCGGAGGTTAGAGAAAAAGTAGCGGCTGTCAATAATTTACAAGTGCTTCTTGAAGAAAACCAACAAGAGAAATCTGGAATAAAAAATCAATTGAGCCAGCAGCAGAAGGTTTGTACCAAACTGGAAGAAAGATTGCAAGCCGAACAAGTATCAAGTCAATCTCTCCAACTCCAGCTCGAAGCAAATGAGCTCATCATAAGAGAACTACGACTTACAGTGGGACAGGGGCGTGAACAGAGGACCGCTTTGGAGCAAACGGTAAAACGACTGCAGCTTCATTGTGCAGAAGAAAGGGACAGGCATGCATCCATTGAAAGAGATTTACAATTAGCCCTGTCTACAACTCAAGCAGAAGTGTCAGAGCTCCTACGAAGCGGCACGCGCGACTGGATCCTGTTACGAGAAGAAATTACTCTTGGCAGAAAAGTCTTAGGCAAGGGAGCCTGGGGAATTGTTAACGAGGGAATGTTTCGCGGTTGCAAAGTTGCTGTTAAAAAAATTCATGACCTGATTCTCTCTGATCACAATCGTCGATCATTTGAACGAGAAATGAACATCGCATCGCGCTGTCGCCACCCAAATCTGTTGCAGTTTATCGGCGCTACAAATGACGACGGTAGTCCATTGTTTGTCACTGAGTTACTCGATACTTGCCTGAGGCGTTTGTTATCCGAACGAGAATTAACTCCCAAGGAAGTTTTGAACCTTACTTTAGACATTGCTAAAGGTCTTAACTACCTCCATCTTAACAAACCGCTTCCCATCATTCATAGGGATATCAGCAGTGCAAACGTGTTGCTTTGGAGAAGAGGCGAGTGTTGGAGGGCTAAATTGTCTGACTATGGAGCGGCAAACTTTATGCGACGTTGCATGACAGCAAATAAAGGGGCGATAATTTATTCAGCACCAGAGGCTTTTACTCCAAGACAATCACCGAAGGTAAAATTTTTGTGTGGCTTTCCTATAGTCCAGTCGAGGGAGGGCATAAGCATGCTTCAATTCTTCTACTGTGACGATCCTTTCCCAGGTTCAATTTTACTACTTTACCCGCCACTGAAACGTGTAAAGTTGCAACCGGAGTCAGATAATTTTTCCAAATAGATATGATCTTTGTGGAAACCTTCCACGCTGTTTGTTAGGGTTCCTTTGGGTCGTTTAGTACTTTGGGTGTCGTGAATTTGACTATCGTGAGGATTGCACCACCGGTAGAGATTTCTTAATTTTTTCCAATTGCTTGTTGAAAGTTTTGTTTTTTTCCTAACCAGATGGATGTGTACAGCTTTGGTGTCCTTCTGTGTGAGATGTGCATCAGAGAACAACCAGATCCCCAAGATCTTCCTGATCAGATTAAACGGGTTTCCGATGATACCTTCCGTCAGTTCATTCAACGGTGCGTGGAAAAGGAGCCTGAAAAACGCCCTACTATGGCCGAAGTAATACTTGCTCTGGAGCAGTGTTAGGATCCTGTGAGGATCCCTTCAAAAACGAAATAGTTAGAATATAGTTTTAAAGTAGAATTCTCCCCATTGCAAGCTTTCCCTTTCCTCGTACGCTGGGGCATGAGAGAAATCGTTCCAAGATGCAATAGTAAGGATATAGATGTGATAATGTCACAGCTTGCAGAAACCTCTCGGTATGAATTTATAAATATAGAAGTATTTAGAAGTCACGTTATTGATGGCAACCAAACTAGGTATTCAAATCAGTAGAAAATCGGTAAACGGTAGTGTAGCAGAGAATTAGATTAAATCGCGCAAATTTCTAGATATTTGCACTACGTTTTCGAAGTTCTTCGCGCGATTTGGAGGCCAACTCCTCATGAGACAAGATTTAAAATTTCCCATTGACTGACCTATTACATAGTGCTTTAGTCTTAGGTCTGTTCAAGACTATGAAAGAATGTTTTCTTTTGTTTTAGTATTGGTGTCTAACCAATTTTTTATGTATGTTTACCAACCGATTTGTATTCAGATTTGTTTGGAAAGGGAGGAATAAGAGAATACTAGTATCAAGATCAGTCTGATGGTGTTACGTTGAGGTCAGATTTAGATTGTTCGAAGCTGATTTAAATGTTAATGATATCAAACCTTTTTCAATATATTTTGATTTTTCTGTGTGCATTGAAACCGGCAAGTTAGTCCAAAGTGATCGCACACATAGGGTGTATTAACTTCTATATTCGGACACTTTATATGCCTTACGATTGGAAGTATAATGTAATTAATCAGATTAGCAGTGACCTACTAGTCAGACTCAAATGACTAGGATTGAAGTATATCTTTGTAAATCATTCCTTTGCTCATTGTGTTCCTTGTTGCATTAATGAGTTAGAATTGACGGGAATTCAGAAGTTGTAATAACGGATTCGGGCGAGGTTTTAAATCAGAAAAATGAACAAAAATGCTGGTCTGAGAATGTAGAGAGGTGTACATCATGACTGATACAATTACACAGTCGAAGTTATACTCATTATGGTCACCAGCAATCAACAGCACAAATACTTACTACCCTGTATCTACCTTAGCAACGCTTTGTCCATTCAATGCCTCTTTGCTTTGATCTAAGTGCTACCATAGCGACCATATCTTGATAAGCGATCGCCATTACTTCCCCTTTTTTTTTTTGTTATTAAACGATTTGTGCAAGAAAGACATTTCCGAAAAAAAAGAAGCTTCAAGGAAGAAGTTCAGAGCCACGATAAGTTTTTCGCTTGGACTGCTGGTAGCATACTCTGTATCCTCCCTATCAGGCATCGAACTCCACTTCCCTCTCCATTCTTTTCTCCCTAGCCTTTCTGGTTTGCTTCCCCCAAAAAGTCTTTCAAAAGTCTGTTCTCAAACTTGAAGCAAATAATCGTGCCTAGACGGAAGGGATTAAGCCTCAATCTTGTCTATGCTATGATTCATCTTTTTAAAAGTGGCAGATATGTCTTTTAAGTGTGATAGTCCTTTATTTCTCTACTAATGGGACGGGTCCGTTAGGTAAAATTTTAAGAAACCAGATATTTTCCGGTTTTAATCCCCGAGAAAAGTCGATCAAGGGTCAAAAGTTCCAACGCGAGAGAATCAAACGGAACTTTCTCGTCTTCTTCAGTAAAAAGTATAAGAAATTACAGTGGCCAGGGAAACAGTGAGGTCATTTGGTTCGTTTGTTTACCTACATCAACTTAGCAAGTGATCAGTCTTAGACGCAACTAGCTGGGTGAGAACGAAATTAAAAAATTCTTTATTTACACCACAACAATAGTTCGTGTATTCATATTCTCCACACTGTTCTCTTTACATTTACAATGGTATTGACACGGAAATCTTTGTGATTATCAGGAATTTCTTAAATAGGTGATCATTTCTTTTATTCTCACAACCTTTACATCTGATCTAGGGGTGATACTATAACGAGAAATTAAAAGCCAGTCACTCTGGGTTTAACCACAATATTTAAAAGATAAGATACCGATAAAGAAGGCAAACTGAAAATAGCTTAGACCATCAAAATCAAATCGGAGAATTCTCCGATGAACGCCCTGTTCATAATCGATCTGTATGCATTGCAGATATTGTGTGGCTGTAGGATCCACGAGTTGGCTTCGGACATGACCACAATATCTACATAGCTGTATTGCGTACCCTGCAAACCGGCAAAAGTCAATTGAGGGATTGTTACTCTCCAGTTCGAAGCATTTTAAAAAATGTATACCACTTTCCAAAAAAATTAAAGCACTAACACTTCACCGATTGATTCTTTATTACGCGACTTCCAGATTCTAGATGTATTTCTGGAAGAGACAGATACGCCGAGGTTTCACAACTCAAGGTCCATTTGGTGAACTAAACGAATGCCTAATGATAATAAAGACAGAAGAGAGTGACGAAACTGGAAGCGGAATTAGGGCATGTTATGGCTCCCGATAGCGAGCTGAAAGAAAGGTCGGAATATGAAGTTACGCTGACGCAACAGATGCTGAACATGAGGATAAAAGAGAAAGAAGGTACGACAAAAGAGTTGCGAAAAGAGGTATGTATGGCAAACGAAACTTATGACGACGACGTGAAGCAAAGAGCGGATAATGAGTTTTCAGAAAAATTAGAAAACAAAACTTCACAACCAGTTACAGGAAAATGTTACCACTGTACTCGAACTATAGAAAGCATTAAGTCATGAAGAGGAGTGGAAGAAGAGTTAAAGCATGCGCGGGAGAAAGGAGAGATTATTGGAAATCGAAAAAAACGATGGACACAAACTTAAGAGATACAGCTGAAAGAGAAGATTGTAATGTTAGCTCAGGCGCAGGAGACCATTTCTGTGATAACAAATGAATTGAATGACGTCAGACGTTCTCCCTACGAAAATCTTAGGCGACTGGAATACGAACTAAGTCAAGGAATTAGCTTGCGAAACACAAAAACAGGAATTGCGCGTTTTGGAACAACATCTCAAAGAAAATCTTTTACAATTTATTGCCGCAACAAACGATGATAGAAGTCCATTATTCGTCACAGATTTACTCCATACTTGTTTACGGGACTTTTTATCGGAACAAGTGTTAATTGACAGCGAAATCTGTAACCTTCCCATCGAGATCGCGAGAGGTTTAAATTATCTTCACTTCAAAGAGGCGCTTCCCATTGTTCGTGGGGACATCAGCAGCACCAACGTGTTGCTATGCAGACGTGGAGTGCTAAGTTGTCGGGATTAAGGATCAGCCAATTTTGTGCGTCAGCTTAGGAAAGTGAACCCAGCTGCAAGAATTTATGCTGCACTTGAATCTAGGACGTCCAAGTCCGCAACAAAGGTGAGAGGTCTTCTTATTTCAATTGTTCGGTTGCAGGCGCTGGAATTTCCTACCTCTTCACATCTTGTTTGCAAAGTGAGAAACAGCTGAATAACTTTTGATTCAAGGTATTTGAACAAACAAAGTTAACACTCAGGCCACCTCTAAACCTAAAGAACTAAGCGCAATGAGAGAATATCGCGTCGCACTGAAAGCAATGCGAATGTTAAATATTCCTCGCACATTTGCCACAATCCCTGACACCTTTCATCACATTGAAATCATAAGGTGCATTTCAGTCCCTTTGCGTTTTGCAAGGTAATAAAGACGCGGGCTCTATCGTGTTTATATTCATTCACAGAATAGTAACCTTTTTTCCTGTTCAGTCGCTCCAATCGCTCCGACGAAGGGTTACTGACGCTCGAAACGTCAGCCTTTTAAACTCTTCAGGGTGGCCAATTTACGTTTTCAACTCAGTTGATAACACTAAATTACCCTGCCTTTCAGCTTACTTGCACAATCAACAGTAACAAAAATTCTTACTACTTTGACTTTGTCCTTCAGTAGGTCGAAGTTTACAGTTATGCTGCTGTATTGTGCAAGATGTGCACCAGGGAATTCCCAAATCCCGAGCGTCGCCACTATCAAATCAGGCTGGTAACCAACACTTCCATGAGAAAGCTGATAACCAGATGTACGATGACAGCTCCGGATCAAAGCCCAGTTATGAGTGACATTTTCAGTGAATTGGAGAGATTAAGGAAGAATTCAGGTGTCATCTCCATGGTGAGAAATTTTCTCAGAAGATAAAGGAGTAAGAATTTGCCCGGATGGTTTTCAACACCGTGAGTCTAGAAAAGATATAAATGAGTCCAGAGTGAGTCGTCTTCCTGTTTAAACAATCGATCATTTTTTTAAATAAGTGCAAGTTGTGCAATAGACGATATTAGCAGAGGTGCCCGTGAAGTGATCAGTAATCTCAATAGATCTCTTTTTTCCTGACATTTTCTTTGCGTCATGAATGATAGGACAAGGTTTGCGTCGTGAGAGATTCTAGGATGGTCTTTGGTTTGTAATGAACCTCTGACCAAAAATTTGCCTATTTTTTTTTCGCGTTTGAATGAAACTCGTGAAGATTACGAAAAGATAGTACTAGTCTCTGAATCAGTTTGAAGTAACTTCAAGTTTTTAAGAATAATACATATGACTGCGTGGTTGTGAGGGTGAAATGTGAGAGTGCATGGAATGCGATTTTTCTTTTGTGCCCTTCTTAGTGCTGACTGTCGATCAATTTGTTGGGAGCGGTGGTAGCCCGCTTGAACGACAGAAAGAGGATAGCCAAATTTATCGAAAAACTGGCACATTGCTTCTACATAAACGAAGAAGTCTGAGAAATTGCGAAAAACGAGTGGAATTCTCGACTAGTGATGGATGCGAAGATGAATGCAACAAATAACTATGTAAATCTGTAGGTTTGTAGTAAACACTAGTGCATAGACCGTTTCCCTCAATTGAAATTTTTAACGTCTAGAAAAGCCAAAAAAGTGACGGAAATTTACCGGGTATTATTTAAAGCCGGGTGAAAGGAATTTACAGCGGTTATAAATTGAGTAAAAAAAAATCGTGCGCTGACCCGCAATAGCTACTAAAACGAAAGTGTAATCTTATGGTAACTCCCGGAAGTGATTTTTCGTGATTAAGCCATTTTGACTAAACATACTGGGTGATCTGGGGACGAGATCGGTACTAGGAGACCAGTTTTTAAACAGCGCCAGGGAAGACTCCGGAAAATTGCGTTGTCAATTGTTTTTAGCGTGGACCGAGTCGGGGTATGATAGTTTAGGCTTTACTTCCCAAACTGCATATTTGTCCTTCCTCTCACTTCGTTTGATTAAAATTGGACCGAAAAATCATAACTATAGACACAACTGTAACAATAAGTTATGACAAAAAGCTAAGTCACCATGGTTTCGTATTTCCTGGTTAATTAGGTTCATTTAAAGACTTTCAGTATGTTCAGCTAGCTCTATCATAGACCCTTCAAGTCAATTGTTAACATTTTATTTCCAAATCCATACGACAAAGAACATTGTCAACTTCATGGAATAATCAGTCAGGCATTACCAAAAGCGATGACTCAAGATCAGTAGTGGGAAAAGGGGAGTAATGTTGAGTTCTTTTAACTGGTTATCGGCCCCTTGAATTGTTCAATGTAATTTTGTTTTTGTTTACCCCTAAGCGGATATTTATTCGGGATGACTGTTGTAATGTAGCCTTAATTAGGAAGTTTTTCCGTTCCCTGTTCTTTCCCCCTCCAAAACAGCCCACCCTCTGAGGTTTCAAAGCATATCACGGGACAGAGCATCACATTAGCTGCCCTGAAGTTTACAGTAGTAAGTGCTTGCGACAGCCTCTTGTAGGGTTGGAACACACTCGAACTAATAAGATCTCTTGCCACCCCAGTATTAAATAAAAAAAAGTTTAATCTGCTGTAACGAGGAAATGAATGCTATAATTCATTCTTTTACTTACTTTTCTCTGCTGGTCGGATAAAAGTTAGCAACAAATTCTCGAGGATGATGCCTGTATTAGGGCTACTGAGCTGATGGTAGAAGTCTTCTGTGATTGTACTGTTTTGTTCTGTCTAAACGCTTTTACACATGAACTGTGTACATGTCACAACTCTCTTTGTGTTTAACAGAGCAGAAAAAATTTTGTTTATAATAGTCATATTTACAATTATTTCTGTTATCCTTTTTTAAATCGCCAGAATAAATATAGTTAACTATAAAGAGCTGAAAGATTGCATCATAATTAAAACATTTGAACCTAAATAAACTAGAATTTGATTGGAGGTATGTTTTTTAGAGTGGGGCAAATTGCAGCTAAAAAACCTTGACAATCCACGTCTATTTTCTTGGTTTCTTAATTTTGATTTAAATTTTGTAGTTTTTACTATATTTACAGGGAATACCTTTTCTTTGTTTCCTTTCCTCTTTTTAAGGCAGAAATAAAAATTACCACGAAAAACGCCAACGTTTTCGTGGTAAAGGGCAAATCGAAATACTGATTTGCCCTAGATTGCCGTAGTCCACCTAATAACGAATTCAATATCACCTGGCAAGACTATCAAAGAGCTACAGAAAAGACGCATATAAAAGTTGGAATGATTCTGGGAAAATGAGGAAGTTTGTTGGGGAAACTGGATTGAAATTTCAAATGTGGCAGTTCATTCTAAATTCCGTGGAGAAGTTATGTTATGAAACCTGATTATAACCCATGAGAAATAAAATCAAGGCGAACATTTACATATTCAAATTTATTGAAAATTCTGTTACGGTTAAAACGTACATGTGAGAACGTCAGATTTTAAGAAAAGACTGTGCGCACAGTTTTTCTCCTGTTGAGAAAACAGGCAGAACAGATTTTTAAAACGGTTCTTAATTACAGCCTACTTCTGTTCATTGCCATTTTATCCGTGCAATTAGTTGTAATCGAACTAAATATTTCATAGTGATAGGTTTAATGCTGTCATTAAAAACAAACTTTTTTGTTGCTTATTTGTCCTACTTGTTTCTGAATTGACTTATTAGTTGCACCTTTCCACATTATCCAAACAACGGTATCAAAATAAATGTTCTCTCCTGTGAAGCAAGGTGGAAAGCGAAACAAGGGGAAAACAAACATCACCAATGAACTTCAAATCACAGCGCTCAAACGAGCTTCACAATAGAGTTAGCTGGGAAGGAAATTGAACGCAAGTGAAAACAAATTACAGCGAGCTATTGTAAATAGCAAACACACATGTAGCATCACAACATCAACAATAGAGATGTGTAGTTTTTCGCTTAAAGTTTCATTTGGAAGCTATGAAAACGCATAAAGGTTCCTACTGAACTTTCCAGGACGACAATCAGTTTTATACTTAGAGACTATGTAATCCTATTAATAACTAAGGGATCATTGTCAATGATCATTGATCGTCGGGGGATGGGGGTTGAGAGTATTTTATTTGCGTCACGATCAAATTTACCTTATCCCCCCACCTCAGTGGCAGTTAACTGGAAGTCGGTATTCTATTGTCCCCATTTTTTTAACTCTGTTGACGACGACCATGGTATTATTAACAGGTAATAATCTCTTGGGATGACTGATCCCTCTCCGTAATCCATTGGGCAGTCATTAGTTTAATTATCTCTATCGGCTTAAGAAAGAAAATGTGGGTTTAGAGAAAGACTCCCGGTTTAGGCCTCGGCGGGAAATTTTAATCTGGCAAAGTTATTTATGGAAAGTATCTCGAACTCTGTTTTCTTGGACATTCAACTGAAGGCTGATTTAAATCTTACATTCTGAGTTTTCTTTGGTGAACACGAATTCAAGACACTAATCGATATCCGAAAACCAAGAATTCAAGGTGCAGACCCTCCAGGAAAGGTGAGTTTTTGTCAAACTAAATATACTTTAGGGAAGGCGACATATCGTTTTCTCTAACTGTCTCTTCATTTTCTCTTGTTAGAATTAATTGATGATATCACCTGGGCGTTTTTGCATGATATTTGCATAATAATGCAGCAACAGCCCAAAGCCACGACGAAAAGGTTTAAACTACATGAACGAAAAAACCAGAAAAAAAAGCAAAAGACCGAATTGACTTAATAGCGGACCTGCAACGGCCTTGCATCATGAAATCAAAATATTCACACAAAAAACAAGTGCACGCTAAAATATTTCCTGGCTATAAATGTGACATTTGTTTGAGCCTCGAACCTATAAAAGCCTTTTCAATGGGGCTGCAGTTTGAGAGAATTTCTAAGTAAACTTCCTTAAAAGCATAGATCTTAAGCGAGTGGAATAAAATTCAGATTAAAACGGTTAACCAGGGCTCCAAGAAAAACCATTTCAGTCTCTTCGAATATTCGCGACTTAAAATTCTAAAAAATGGTCGCCAGATGTATAATTTTGGTGGGCAAAAAAAAAAGGAAAAACTTTGTGCAATACTACATGGCTTACTACACCTCTGATCATACATATCACCTGTCATTGGAGTAAGCAGTGTGGCTGGCATTCGCAATGTTTGGAAGTCCACGCGACATCATATGGCTAAATACTCGTACAAAAATTGAGAAAAGAGCCAAACATTTGTGGAAGAAAAGGACGCAATATGAATAATATTTTATGAAAATGTTTATCCCACTTTAACTTCAGATCACAGAAAAGACTTTATAAAAACGTTAAAACTTGACCGCCAAATGCATGTTGCATGTTACATGTTGTTGAAGTATTGAAAAAAAAAAGGAAAAAAAATCTGGGGACCAGCCAATATTTATCATGGGGGGGGAGGGGGATGAAAGAGGATTTGAGGGGGGATCAAAGAGTTTTCAGGGGGAACAGAAGGAGAATCAAACGTCACCAACAGAGTATAAAGTTGGGAACTATTGAAAATTGATTGCGAGTGAACTGGCATTGAGGGGGGTTTTATCGTGACACAAACAAAATCCTCCAGCTCCCCAAGGGATAAATAATAGTGGTCCCTTACGTAAAATGTCTTTGTCTAGAGTGGGACTCAGGAATAATTTCAATTCCAAAGAAACTGGTAAACTGAGTGATTAACTATTGAGTTATACTTGTAAGTCGGCGTCGTCAATGATTCCTATCTTGGCAAGCTGCTCCTTTACTCGGTTAAGGTAAGTGGAATCTGGATAACCATGGCTGTAGAGGAAGAAAAGGAGTCATTAGGGTTGAAGACATCACGCCTCGTTGAAAAACTGTAAGCTCTTGTTAAAAAAATATATATGTATATACCTTCATCTGCTTAATTTTTCTTGGCAACTGCGTTATTCATCAATTTTTAAATCCATTTATAATCCTCTGAAAATGTTTGTTTCGTAGAGTAATTTGAGAAGTTTTCGGAAAGATGGTTTCAATTCAATTGAAGTTTCCGAGGAAATTAACCGAAAATTTAGGACGGTAGGTGTGTTTTTATTCGTTTACAACTTTAGACGCAAGTTAAACGCGTGCAATACAATTTTACGGAATTAATGACAACTTTCCATCGGTAACTCTGAAACCAAAACTTTCGATGTCATTCTAGCGAAGTCACTTCCTAGGAGCGACCAAAATAAGGTCGCCACATGGCGCACTATTACGCGGAGCGTTTACGATGCCTATCCGATAAAAACGACTCTTAAATTATTTAAGAGTCAGCATCGATATAAACTATGTTGTACATAGGTCTAGACGCAGTGCTAGATGTCTCTCTCTTCTTCTCGTTATTTCTTTGACTGAACTTAAAAGGCAACTTTTGCTTACTTTGCTAGTCCTCCTGATCGATTGATTTTATGTTCAAAACCATTACACACGATCTGATTCTCCTCGCCCGTAGCCTGACATTTACCGATTGTAAACAGAAGTTGAGCTTCAAACGCTCTTTTCAGCAACTGGCAAACTTTTTGTCCTTCAGAGTTGTTGGGAAGGTATGTTGTGAAATATCTTTCACGGTAAGGTTGTCCTTGTGCAGGATGTTGCCATCCTGTGGAGTGAGAAACAAACAAAAACAAAATATTCAAAGAATATCAGAGCAAATTACTTGGTGAAAATTTCCACAAGTATTGTAAATTGATAACATTTCAATACACTTAAAAAAAAGTCTGGAAAAAGAGAACACCCGACAAAACCTGAGTATGTCTATCCTTTTCCATACAATACGTGTCAGCAAGACAACCTAAATACAATTCATTCATCTTAAGTACAGGCGCTCTGTTTGATAGGTTCCGCGATAGGATGTGAATAATCCTTACGTCAGTTGCAAAAACGAATTGAATCAAGTGAATAAGATTTATTTATTTATCTCATACCCACCTTGAATTCCAGGGGGAAAGTTATAGGTAACGGCAATGGTATGACAATCATCATACCCACGAAGAGACTGTTTCTCTGTCCTCCAACTCATGGTTCCTATTGGTTGGGACCTCTCACAGACACACCACTGATTTCCGCAGACGAAAACGTCATTTGAAGTGTGATGAACACAAGACTGGCAGAAAGTGTGTCCACATTTCAGGGGTTCAACAAGTGCTTGGCATGAGTTGTGACATACTGAACAAAGTGACACGACAAAATGGTCACCCCTTGTAATTATTTGGCCTCCTTGCGACTGATCTGAAATTTTAAGGGAATTTTTGGTCCAGAGACAACTGTACCGACGACAAGCAAATAGTTATTTTCTTTTAAGAAATGGCGAAGGATTAACGGAAAGACCTTAAACTATGGGATGAGAACGACTGATACGTAAGTTCGAGGGTATGGTTGACTTGCTTATTATAATGGACTTGCTAATTATAAAGAAAATTAAAAGGATCAACGAACATTCAACCGATTTTATTTCTATAACGGCAATCACAATTCAACATATGATACTGATTCAAGTGACGATAAAAAAATCATCATTACATATTCTACCTTCATCCCTCTCTACTGTAGACGCCTCACGTGAAGATACCCCTGGATCCTTCTCTTTTCCTGTGTTCTGTCCAGGTCCTTGAGTTACATCCGCGACTGATAAAGGCACATCAATTGGTGCATTCACTTTGCCTGATGCTGATGCATTTTTAGGATCTGATGTGATTTCTAGCGGAATTTGAATTTCACCATCTGACTGATCTGGAATTTTAAGGGAATTTTTAGTCCAGAGACATAACTGTACCGACGACAAGCAATTAATTGTTTTCTTTTTAAAAATGGCGAAGAATTAACGGGAAGACTTTAAACTATGGGATGAGAACAACTGATACGTAAGTTCGAGGGTATGGTTGATTTGCTTATTATAATAGACTTTAAAGTTCACACGGCAACCAGGTGGACAATCAGACATAGTTTGATGCTACTCTGATTTGCAGATTTAATGAATGTAACTGAAGAAGTTACAATTCATTGACCCAATGTTTCGACACTCTAGTGCCTTCATCAGGGGTGATCTAAACGCTGCAACAAGAGGTCCTTTTTATATGATCACTAATTAGCGGCCTTTTTTCTGACGAGGTGTAAATAGTCGTCAATATGCCAAGCCTCCAAACAAAGGCGCTGGTGGTAACGCCGATTAGTGGTGATAATTTTAGAATTATCGCACCCAATTGTATGGTTGGTTAGGCATGTATGCTCCGATAAAGCTGAATTTTCCTTTTTGCAAAGAAAAACCGCTTTTTGGTGCTCTTTAGCACCAAAAAGCGGTTTTTGCTAATCGGCGTTACCACAAGCGCCTTTGTTTGGAGGCTTGGCATATTAACTCCGCCCACACTCCTTTAAATTGTGACGATGGCGGTTTGCTTCCTGACGCCTATTTACACCTCGTCAGAAAAAAGGCCGCTAATTAGTGATCATATAAAAAGGACCTCTTGTTGCAGCGTTTAGATCACCCCTGATGAAGGCACTAGACAGGAGTGTCGAAACGTTGGGTCTATGAATTATAACTTCTTCAGTTACATTCATTAAATCTGCAGAACAGAGTAGCATCAAACTATGTCTTATAATAGACTTGCTAATTATAAAGGATATTAACACGATCAACGAACATTCAACCGAATTTATTTGTATAACGACAGCTACAATTCAACATATGATACTGATTCAAGTGACGGTAAAAAAAAATCATCATTACATATTCTACCTTCGTCCCTCTCTGCTGGAGACGCCTCACGTGAAGATACCCCTGGCTCCTTCTCTTTTCCTGTGTTATGTCCAGGTCCTTGAGTTGTACCCGCGGCTGATGATCGCACATCATTTGGTGCATTCACTTTGCCTGATGCTGATGCATTGGTAGGATCTGGTGTGATTTCGAGCGGCATTTTTATTTCCCTTTCTGTCTTCTCTGTCTTTGGGGCACTCGAATTTGAATGCACAAGACCACTTGCTGAGGGCTCACTAAGATCATTGCAGGGATAGACAAGTTCATTGCCTTCCTGGGACGTGTCTGGTGGCATATCTTCTTCTTCGTTTGTGTTCTGCTTATTCGCATCTGGTCGATTAACGTTTTCGACATCAAAAGCGTCTGTGAATTGCTCGTTATCTGCTACCTCCATGAGTTTCTTTGCAATATTATGGCTATCGTTTGTCGCAGAGAGACCAGGAGGATGGTTGATTGCTCTTGTTGGTTTATAGCTCATCGAATTTGAATGCACAGGATCACTTGCTGAGGGCTCACTAACATCATTGCAGGGATAGACAAGTTCATTGCCTTCCTCGGACTTGTCTGGCGGCTTATCTTCTTTCTTGTTTGTGTTCTGCTTATTCACATCTGTTCGATTTACGTTCTTGACATCACAAGCTTCTGTATATTGCTCCTTATTTTCTACTTCCATGAGTTTCTCTGCAATATTATGGCCATTATCTGTCGCAGGGAGACCAGGAAGATGGTTGATTGCTCTTATTGGTTTATAGCTCATCGAATTTGAATGCACAGGATCACTTGCTGAGGGCTCACTAAGATCATTGCAGGGATAGACAAGTTCATTGCCTTCCTGGGACGTGTCTGGTGGCTTATCTTCTTCTTCGTTTGTGTTCTGCTTATTCGCATCTGGTCGATTTACGTTCTTGACATCAAAAGTGTCTGTGAATTGCTCGTTATCTGCTACCGCCATGAGTTTCTTTACAATATTAAGGGCATCTTCTGACGCAGAGAGACCAGGAGGATGCTTGATTTCCCTCGTTGGTTTATGGCTCATCGCTCTCCCAACGGAGGCACCTTTTCTGACACGTTCTCCTTTCCTAGAAAAGTTAGGTGCAAGGATTCCTCTACCAGGGACTGAATTTCCAGAGCCCTTTGTTGTTTTCTCATGTCGTTCATCAGTATCACGACCCTCATCCTTGCGCTTAGTGTCATTCTTACCGCCTCCAACAATTTGGGCTTCAACGCTGTCTGCCAAAGTCCACTTGTCTGCCTTTAAGTTGCTTTCCTTAAAAGTTAGCTGGTGGTACTCTTCAACCTGTTGATGGGAGTCATCTCCCTGCTGTTTCCTCATTGAATCAGTATAGTTATCCTGTGTACTCTTGCGTTTTTCATTGATTAACTCGTCATCAATCCCTGGGTCACTTCTTCCTAGGTTAGTGGAAAATGGCCTCTCCCCTTCCTCACTGGATGGACTTCTCCGAGTTGCCATTTGATTTTGCGACTTTTGTCCCGAGCAGTAACGGTTCATGAATTCTCTACGGAATACCTCAGTAGTTTCTGTATCGATGATAACGACACGTATGTCACGGAGAGTGCTACATTCTGCATCTATACTTGTGCTAAACTCGTCAATCGCTCGAAAAATTGCCCTAGCACAGACTTCTTTTGGCATACCAAAATTGCCTGAGCTGATGGCAGGAAGGGCTACAGAGGAAAGCTGAAGTTGCACAGCAAGTCGGAGACATTCTATGCATGCCACTCGAAGAACTACTACAGCGACGCTTTTATCCGCATAAGCTGACCAGTTCGGCCCCACTGTGTGGATTATATAATGACAAGCCATTTTCCCACCTCGGGTGCAAACAGCTTCACCAGGTTGTAAAGGGAAATTACGATGAGACATAATATACTGAGATTCTTCTTCTACTTGACTCCCTCCCTTTTTCACAATTGCACCAGCTACACCTTGAGAATGTTGAAGCCATGCGTTAGCTGGGTTGACGATGGCATCGACTTTTTCATCAGTTATGTCTCCTTGGTATAAAGATACTATTACGTTATTTGTCAAAGTCTGCTGAAGGATCTTAGGTAATGGCTCTTCATGATGGTGAGGCGATTGACGTATGTTCCTTTGACCATGCCTCGGGTTGTCGCCACCCATTTTTGACAGTTCAAGCATCTTTTTTAGAGCCTGTACTGAGCTCTTTAGACGAATTTCCTCGCAGTAAACGATTAACTGACCTTCTACTTTTTCAATGACGACGGGATGTTTGCTTTCCACGAATGCAATAGCCTCCTTGGTTTTTCCATCATCGTAGATGTCTTTTACATCAACCACCTGTCGCTTCATCTTCATGGACTGATGGACGGTTTGGTACAAATCAATGAAAGCATTGCATCCTTCTTGATATTGTGTTTCTTCGGTTAGAGGTGTAGGTTTGATCGCAACTCGCGCTTCATTTTCAGGCCAAACTATCTCCAAGAGGCTTTCCCTCTCTATTTGTTCAAGCTTTTCCTTGTGTACCCTTTTGAATAATTTCATGAATTTTGGTTCAACTTCAAAGGTGCGCTCCTGAACAATCTCCTGGGAGTCTTCCTTGGCCTGCTTAAAATTTTCTGCAGAATTTTGTTGAGCCTTCACAGCATCTTTTCCTTGCACAATTCTTTCCCCGTTGAACAGTAGGTATGGGCGCCGAAGAAAAAATTCTTGCATATAACTATGAGCAAGTTCTAGTTGATTAATTGATCCCAAGAGAACGAATCCATTATGACCCATGGCTTGCCATGATAAGGGTACCTTTTCCTTCACCATTTCGAGCAGGTTTTCTGACTTCCGAGGTGACATCGTGTCGAAACTCACAAAGGCGGCAACGCGTGAGAAAACCTGTCAATGTTAAAAATAAAGGAAGTAAGTTTCTGAAGAAGCTGCTGTGCTGCTTCGGTGGCTGGTATGACAAGATAATTTGGTTTTATCAACTAGCCACTGTAAAGAGTTTCTATAGCTGGCTTTTCATGCATTAGCGCTGTCAGAGCGAATGACGAAGGGCTATCGCTCGAAACATCAGCTTTAGAAACTCTTTACAGTGGCCATTTTACATTATTATGTCCGAAATAGGCTTGTCCAATTAAGATAAACAAAATGACAAAAGCAATAATAAAGAAGGTAAAGTGTGTTTGCCAAACAATGCTGATTGCTACGAGGCAGAGCCCACAGGTGCTCTTGATGCAGCTGCAGTTCAATAATTATTGATATCTGTACTTAATTACAGGAGATTAATACACTAATATAGGTCAGTTCAGATCCATACAACTATGGATGAAACGTTAGACTGATCAAGTGATCGCTGCAACTGAACCACGAAAGGACCACAAACGATTCATAATTAAAAGCGAAGCAAAAGGGGATAGTAAGTATTTAAAGAGAAAAAGAACGATTAGAAAATGGAAAAACTGAGAGAAAGCTTTCTTCATCTCATTACCCAGGCTCCTTCGTTGGCTTACCTTGTTCCAGGTAAGTTTTTCCTAAAGACAGTGTAGATGTCTATAGAGGTTGTAATCAACCTAAAGAATCATTTGCTGTATTCTCTAGTCTGGTGTAACGCTTCAAACGAAATGATCAGAAGGAAAAGGGCAAAGGTTCTGGTAGTATAAAATTAGTCTCAGTCAATGGAAATTTACTAGTTAAAAAAATATATCTTATCAATTACTTCCTAGTTTCTTTACGGACTATCTTTAAATCGTTACCTGGGTATTGTATGGTCTGAGATCCACCTTTTTGCCTCCAAGCACGTGAGGGCGCTTTAATACACTGTCAGCGACTAATAAAGAAGGAAAAGATGATAATAATGTTTCGTTGTCTTGAATTTTAATTTTTAGAACAAAACAGACAACAAAATACCCCAAAATACAGGTTCTATCTCCTGCCTGTTTCACTAAGACAAAAAACAAACAAACAAACAAACAAACAAACAGCGACGACAGTCTTATTTCCTCGTAAGATACGGATACATTGTCACAGTCCTAAAGTTAATCTAAGAAGAGAAACCAGTGAAAGAATGGATTTGAAATATTTGTAAAACTATTGCATGCACAATAACCTATTTCAACTTAGTCATAATAATTAGTACTGATCATTCGGCAGGGAAACCACAGAAGGGTGATATCTTCGATGTTTCTTTTTTCTTCTGCACAAGTTATATATAGTTTTTTCAGATAAAAAATCATCTTATTGTAAAACGTAAATGTAAACTCCCTTCTGCTTTATTGTGAAGCAATATCAGGTCTGAACTATTGCCATCGTTAACTGAAGAATGTCAAGCTCAGACAAAGTTTGGTTTGATATTTTGTGTAGCAACGCACTTTATCCTGAGTTCATCGATTTTGCACAGTTTTGAATATGAGAGCAGACTTGACGTTTTGCTCGCTTATAACCTTGCTTAGTATGTTAAGCAAGCAAAAACAAAGATTATAGCTCGTGTCACTCACGAGCGACACGTGTTAGCAAGCTATCTCCGTTACATCACAGGTTTAAATACCGAACTTCTCACGAGCCGAACCTATAATACAGCTTGAATAAAATAATGACAAAGGTCGGCGTCTGAAACACTTAAAAACTGCTACTTGAATTTGGAACGACCTTTAGCCATTTTCTCGCCTAGCTAACCTGGAAACTTGTTCGATTGGCTTCAAAACGGCATTGATTCAGACGCCGAAATTTTTATAAGCCTAACCACATTGCGTACACCGTAATGACGTTCAGTGCTACAATAGTTTCAGACCTTTGATGGGAATGGTTAGAAAGGGTCGGCGTCTCAGTCAACAGGTGATTTTGAACTACTTCATATTGGAATTAAGTTCAGCTGCTGAAAAGTTTGAGGTCTGAATCTTAGAAACCATAAGTCTTTGTGAGCTCAATGCTTACGGTCTCTTTTTCGTTCCAGATTTCTCTCATGAGCTCAAAATGCTTTTCTTTTTCTTTTTAAGAAGTGACAACCCGCCACCTACACATTCAGGTTCACTCAGGTTCCAAAGGCCAGCGGAGCTGTTTTTGTACTCTTGCGAATTCAAGCGGATGAAACAACAAAAAACGTAAAGCTGCACAAGAATTTTGACCAAAAAGTCTATGAGGGGATTTTTCCTCGGTCAATCTCACGTAAAATTTCCGCAAGTCGAGTTTCATAAGTTTGTAGTAAACAAGGAGTAAACAAAATGAAGCCGGAAGTGATATGACGACGATCGCACTTAGTTTTCACTTTATCGCTGACTAAAACATATAAGAGACTAAACATATGAGTAAATTTTACATTTTATACTACCTTCAGGGTTTTCAAAGACAATGACCGCTTCCCCTTCCTTTACCATCCAAATATCATCGACTTCTCCACCGCCGTGTTTACTTTTCTGGAAATATATATGAATTTCATCTTCTGTAATTTCTCGCGGTATGTTCGATATTACCACAGTTCTCGCCAAGTTTTCGACGCTCAAATGTCCTAGCCGGTATTTGACTGA
Source organism: Pocillopora grandis (assembly GCA_964027065.1). Taxonomy (NCBI): domain Eukaryota; kingdom Metazoa; phylum Cnidaria; class Anthozoa; order Scleractinia; family Pocilloporidae; genus Pocillopora; species Pocillopora grandis. The sequence continues at coordinate 28,423,352 of OZ034734.1, read as the reverse complement.
CTCGGGATGGTCATTCATCTCTGCCATAGTAGTAAATGAAACAAATACTTGCGCGATCTATATATTAGGCTGATTAAGTCCCTAAAGACGCAACAAAGAGTTCAGTGTCGTTCACATTTCGTGGAAATAGGAAGAGTGGGAGTAGTACTGAGTCACCAAACCGAGGCATAAAGCCTGCGCGGAAGAAAGCACAGAAAAAGTGATTTAGATCACACCAAACTTGTCTTTGAAACATGCTGACTCTGGAATTTTTCGCTATCGTCTAATTTGTGAAAGATAACCCTTTTGGTGCACTTCCCATCTAAAACCAGGCTTCTTTGGATCGAGTCAATTTCAAGGTACTTTATGAAGATAGAGAAAGGATTTTTCCGGGAATTCGGTGCGCGGATTCCCGGAATATCTACTTCCGCTTACCAATGAAGTTTCACTTTTCAGGTTGGCAGTCTGAAATTTTGATGTGTTGTGCTTCGTGAAAGAGAATTTGGTAGCCTTTGAGAATGGAGAACGAGAAGTGCTCTCTCGAAAAAGACGAGGTTGTCGTAAACAAAGACAATGAATCGAGGGGGATATATGTGACTGGCTTTCCATTAAGTACAACAGCAAACGAGCTGGTGATACATTTCCAGAAACGTAAATATGGTGGCGGAGACATCGAATGTATTCACATCACAAAAATGAGAGTCGCAGTCATCATTTTCGACGATCCATCAGGTATTATCGAAGCGGATGTGTGAAATGTATTTCGCTCCTCGGTGACTTAGTTTGTCGCTTTCTGTAGGATAGGCTCAACTGAGAAAGGATTAATCACTTTACTTTCTATTTTAAGCAAGCCTCCCGTTACATAGACTTGCCTCGTGAAGTGACTTCGCTTTTAAGGGATTTTGTCGTCAAATAGAAGGATTCAGAACTGAACGTTGTCTTGAGTATTATTTTTTTTTTCAAGTCAGAAATAACCAAGGAGCTAAATGCTCTTTCATCAGGTTGATTGCTTCAGGCTCGAAATGAAAGATTGATAAATCTGCTTCGATGAGCAAAATTTCTACAGTATAATGTAGCTGCACTGTTTGAAGAAAGGTCGATTCATAATTGAACGAAAATTCTGGCAGATTAATGGCATATCGGTCAATTAAGAATCAAGAGTGTGATTGCAATGTATCTTGATCAAGAAGGAGAAATTTGTCGACGTTTCCAAAAGATAATAATTATGAAAGATCTAATAACCATTACGCGCAACTGAACACAAAAGCTTGAAATTGATAGCTGTTATGTGTACAGTTCCACTCCGGAGTGATTAACTTGACATCATTAAATGCATCTTTTTAAAATTCTTCTCAACTTTTCATGTCCTTCATCCCTAATAATTTAGCAGATACTGGTCTGTGTAATATAGTTGGAGCTCTCTCAACACAAACTCTTTGAGGTGCTCAGCTCTCTTTTTTGATAGAGTAGTTTTTGAACTCTTGTTTAAATTGTAGATTTACTCATTTCCAAAAGCGAAGACACACACTTCCACACTTGGAGTTATATATACTCATCCTATTACATTTAAAAACACTGTTTGTATGCTTATGAGTAGAATGATACCCTGACTGAATGTAAAAATTATCATCCAGTTCTCTTGCTAATAATTAGTGTCCTGCTTCACCTGCAGACATATTTACAAGAACAGTTTGAAGATGTTTTCCTCAATGATTTACACTCTTCAACTTTGAACTGGTCACTGAATTGCATTTTGTATAAGACATTTTGCTTGTTTCCTGATAGTGACCCTGGGAATACCTTCAATTTTTGTGATCAACGCATGCTTAAGATTTATTTCATTGTAGTTACTGTAGTTTGCATCAGATTTCTGTGTTTACTAATCAAATTGACTATCAAAGCTCCTATAACTTCACTTGCTCTGATTAGCATATCACAGTTGATAGATGTGAATAGTGTCATGCATATTAAAGGCGCCATTAGGTCTTTTAATCATTCATTGGCTAAGGTTAATTATTTGATGAATATTTTGTTGTTGTTTTCATAATACTTTTTCATACATACCAGATTGGGGCTAGATGTATTATGGGGGCTATGTAATTGGTACCTGAATTTTATCTGCGATTGTTGATAATACAGTGTAATTCTTGTGCAGGACAGCCTATGGCCATGCAAAGGGTTTCAATAAGTCAAACTAGTGTTGCTGGTAAAAAAAATAAGAACCTAGGAGAGATGTTGTAAGGGGGATATCTGTTAAAGTTGTTTTGTCTCTTGTGTTCATAATAAACTGGATACATTCCTTGAAAAATTCAACTGATAAGTAGATGCAGGAGCCCATTGCTCCTGGTAGATGACATGACTTTTTCTCTCAATCCAGCTCTCCAGTGCAACTCGATAGAAACAAAGTGTGGTGATAATGGACAGTTTAAAAGAGAAATTGTAATTAGAAATACTGAAATGAAGCTAAACAATTATCTTAATGGAAAGATACCTTTGTATCCACATGTAGACTGACAACAAGTGATGTTCTATGTGTATAGTTTTTAATTTTGTACTTCAATCAAATACAATTTCTGAAACAGTGCATTTCAAGAACCACAAATGCAAGTCAGATCACCTGCATATTGAACTCAACTTGAAGAAGAGCTACTTCTTCTGACCAAAAAAAAAATAGCAAAGCAGGACTGTGCTTACACTAAAAAATGTTTTTTCTTTGTTTTGTTTTTTTTTTAATTTGAATTTTATCAACTTACTACTGTTCATGAATTGAAAAAAATATTTAGTTATTAAAACTTGGATAGGCTATGTTCACTGTCCACTAAATGTGGATACCGGTTTGTATCCACATGTAGACTGACAACAAGTAATGTTCTGTTTATTTGTTATGGTTATTAATTTTGTACTTCAATCAAATACAATTTCTGAAACAATGCATTTCAAGAACCACAAATACAAGTCAGATCACCTGCATATTGAACTCAGCTTGAGGAAGAGCTACTTCTTCTGACCAAAAAATAGCAAAGCAGGACTGTGCTTACACTAAAAAATTTGTTTGTTTGTTTTTTTTTAATTTGAATTTTATCAACTTGCTACTGTTCATAAATAAAAAAAAATAGTAATTGAAACTTGAATAGGCAATGTTCTACTTGATAACCTAATGGTACCATAATTTTGTTTTCTTCATATGTGAAGTAAGGTATTTCACTGCATGGAGTGACAGTATTTGTTTTAAGACATTTAAGAAAGTCTGGAATTTGATATCTATGTCATAAATTAATCCTCCCCCCTATTTGATATTGCATAAGGATATTCTTGTAGTGTGACAGTGAGAGAATACCAGGTTTTGTAATTACGAGACTTGATCATAAATCTTCCTGAAGGTGTTCTGTCAGCTAATTCAGAGTCAGTGTTCAGGCTTTAAGCACCTTTATGTTGAGTTGGGCAAATATGTTATGTCAGGCTATAGCAGGGCAAATTTTTTCTATATTATAATAGTTCATTCACTGACAGAACTTCTAGATTTCACTGGCTTTTTTGATGTGACTGATTTTTATAATTTTTTTTGATATGATTGATCATGAAAAGTTATCTATTTATATTTGCTGAGTACATGTATATATAGGTATAAAATCTTTAATTTGCAAATGAATATACATTTGAACACCTTTCAATTGTGCATTAAAATTAATTTATTCATTTTTGTATAAGAGAATTGAGTTAATTATTAGAATATCTCGATATTTGATTGTGATACCAGTCATATCTCATTGTCAGGTTGTTCAGACTGATCTTTGATGATTATTAACCCACTTAACCATCATGAATCATTATAGCAAGGGAGTATTGAGCTATATTTGAATATGCTATGTGGTATTAAAGGATCATAATTTATCATCCATTTTCATGAAAGGAAACGAATGTTATGAAAGACTGCCATTTTGATTATGGTATATGACCATTTTTCTTAGACATCTTATACTTGACCGTGTGAAAGAATGCCCCTGTCACTGAGTTAGTCAGGAATCATTAATGAGTGCATGGGCTTTTGTGTGAGGAAATTATCCAAAAATACTGTCTTGGATCAATCTCTTTTTGGGCTTTCAATCAATCATCAGGGGTGGAAGCTGATTAACTGGACCCAGATTCCTCATTATTCCACATATATATATTTATATATTCATATTTTTTAATTATTTGTGATAAATCCTTTCAAATTGTTTAGTTCTATACAAAATTGCTTCACTGGAATTAAATTTTCCTTGTTAAAAGGACCTTTTTTGACAAGGCAACAAGGGATCAACAACCTGACAAACTTTTGGTCTGACTTGGCTCTCAGACTTTATATGAAAGGCATATTATTAGATAGGGCTCATTGGTTTGGCTTAGTCAAGAATTCTTAACCATCATGAAAAGCTTACCAAAAAGTATTAGGGTTTATGAACAAAACACTGCTTGTTATTTATTATTCCACTGGTATTACTTTATTGCATTATTCTGCAGGTTCAAACCTTGATATTCGTAATTCATTTCCCATTTATAGCCGTTATTCATCATTCATAACTAAGCTTCTTTCACCGAAATAACCCAATCATTTATAATTTAACTCAACTTTAAATGGAGATAAAATCTCAGTACAAATTAAGAACTGCGAATGTCACTTGAACTCCATTAGTTTCTTAGTCAGATTCACCGAATCAATTTTCATAACAGTAGTACCTAATATAACTTGGCAGTCAATCCATGTCGTTCATTTACGGGGGAGCGTTAGTTAATAAATTTTGAATGATTTAATTTTTTAAGGTTGTTATTTTGATATTTTGTTTTCAATTAATTTTTCAGTTGCTACTTCTGTGGTCAAAGAGGAGCATTGTCTTAGTCGTAATGGTGATGGTCATGATGATCGTAATGATGTACCGCTAAACGTTAGACCATTGGCCGAGATGGAAATAGCAAACACACCGGAGGCAAGTTAAAATAGCCATTATTAATTTTAAATCCGAATACAATTAATCTCACCTCCCTCCGCCCGCCCCTCTCCTCCCCCCTCTCAAACCCAAGCCACACGTGCTCTCGAGGTGTGTATATTAGTGAGTTAGTAAACAGGGAAAATACCAACGTTAAAATGGCAAGAATGTTGTTGAGGCTCACACGTGATTAAAGCAAACCGAACGGGTTGAATTATTTTTTACAGTGTACCTTGCCCAATTGAACATTACCCTGTTTTTTCAGAGGCATATCGGAATTATCGCTTTCTCAGTTATTCCTGACAGATTTTACTTGCCCGTCACATATTGCCATTTATGAATTTATGTCATTCTTTCGTAGATCTTTCGGCGGGTATCGGCTTGGATCCATAATGAAGTATTTAGAAACTACACCCGTGAAGAAATAAAACATGTTCTCAACAAAGTTAGGGACGAGACTGAGATCGAGTTCCACGATGCAAGTGAAGGCTTCGTACTATCAGGGAAGTTCCAACAGGTAAAGCAGAGTCGAGATTTCTTGAACCACTACCTAAAAGATTTCCAGAATTCAGATTTGAGATCGTCAACTTCCGATGACTCGGACAAGAAAGGGAGGTCAGTGAAACGTTCAGCAAAACGTTCAAGTCCTACATCAAGTGAGGCTGAGAAATTGGAAAATGAGGGCGAAGCATGTGTTGCGAAATACTTAGGCACCGACGACGACATTGAAGAGAAAGGATCTTCAGGTATAGAACCTCAACAATACGAAACGACGCAGAAATTTTTTCCTTTGTTTGTCGAAGCCCATAGCGAAACATTACAGAAAATCGAAAGTGATTTCAAAATAAAAGTGCACAAAGAAGCCGTCAACGACAAAGTCACCGTGGCACCAACCGGACGCTGCACTGTTAGAGAATTTGAGGAGGGATGCGATGCTTTCATTACCCTTTATCAAGATGTACATAAGCGCATGAAACTCGAACAATTTATTCCAAGAGACGAGGAATCACCAACACGTGTGAGGCAACGTATCAGGGACATGGGCAAGGCACACCCCGTCCTAGTTGAAAAATGCGATGACCGCAAACACTGGAAAGTCTACGGTGAAGATTGCTTCGTGGAACAATTTCTCAGTGAGCTTCTCAAAGAACGTCTGATTAATTGTACAGCACCGGAACCTGAGGGTTGGAACAAGGATTGGACAGTTGAAGGTGACGACGATTCTGATGGTGAAGATCCATTGGAACACAAACTGGGTAAGTGCAACATTGATGCATCTCTTCTATCTGCGCAAATGCGTGTTTGATAGATGTAAATTCGTCTTAAATCAAGTTTGACCGTATGAGTTCTTGACAAGGAGAGAATACCTGGTAGTTATTTAGCCGTTACTCTCCTTTGTTGACCATGGATTTGATTTGCACATATTATTAAATGTTTAAAAACTACAGCGTTTTTTACACAAGCTTAAGACTTAAAGGATGATGAGCAATACGAATCTGATATTATCCTGAATATTGTTTTCTTTAGATATGATAATGTAATGTGCTGACTATAACTCCAACTGAAGTATAATGCAAAATCCTTATTTCAACATTTCCTGCATGGGATGTATGTATATAAAAATGTACAGGGCTAAAAACTAGATAGTGTAAACATCGAAGTAATATAAAATACAGCCTTTGTATTAATAATCAGCTCCTTTTATTGCACAGGTTCAGTAAAGCTTTCTGTTATGAAAGGTGACATCACGGATCAACAAGTTGATGCGATTGTGAATGCAGCCAATACCAGACTGGATCATGGCGCCGGAGTCGCTGGTGCTGTTATCAAGAAAGGAGGCTATGGTATACAGAAAGAGTCGGATAACTACATCCGTCAACACGGCCTCCTGAAGGATGGAGAGGTAGCCATGACTGGGGCTGGTAAGTTGCCATGTAAAAGAATCATCCATGCTGTTGGTCCCATGTGGCGGAAAGCAGAACAAGAAAAATGCAAAAGAGCTTTAAGAATGGCTTGTCTAGAAAGCCTTGCAGCTGCAAGCGGCAAAAAATGTAAGTCGATTGCCTTTCCAGCGATCAGCTCAGGAATCTATGGTATGCCGAAAGATATTTGTGCTAAAATTATGTTTGATGCCGTGAAAGAATACCTCAAGCAAAGAGATCCGTCGAAGTCGACTTTGATTGATATTAGATTTGTGAACATCGATGATCTGACAGTGAAAGTTTTTAAGAAAGAATTCATCGAGTTTTTCCAAATCCAAAAAGATAGCCTTTTAGCAGGTGGCCTAAAGACACCCAACCCATCGAGAACAAACCGGGGTAAAAACAAAGGAACAAGTCGACCAAATGATGTGAATCATCCGCTGACACCGGATATCAACTCCTCGCCAAAGTCCTTCAGCGACGCATTAAAAGGGAATAGTGTTGAAGAGGTTGGTGGCGAAAAGAAGCCCTCAGCATCATCAGAAGGTAGTTTCATGTTTCATAAAGGAGAAAATTATCTTGAAATATAGAGGAATTCAATTGAGGGCCTGTCGTGTTTTTTACCCCTTGTGGTAAGGAAAGCGTTTCGGTTACAGAGACTTTGCATTTCAGAGATGTTGCATTTATCGTAATAATTTCCCAGAAGGATTATTAATTCACGTATATCTTAGTATGTTATGTTATTCCTAACATGGATTATGCTTCTATAGGAGCTGATAAGGATGACAAATGTGCCATCTGCCTCGATACCTTGAAAAATGCACGAACTTTGAAATGTAAGCACGTCTTCTGCACCAGCTGTGTGGAGAGAGCTTTGAAGTATGACAACAGGTGTCCAGTGTGTAAGGAACCTCAAGGTGCTGTTCAGGGGAATCAACCCAAAGGAGAAATGCAGGTTCAGAGACTTTATCAGAGTCTACCAGGCTATTTAGGTAATAAAGTTAAAGGAATAACGCATAAATAATGATCCAAAATACTAAAAATTGGAATAACCATTGACACAATGAAGAAATATTACGAGGTATTTTAACTATACAAAGTTTTAGATCCCCTTGTCGTAAGTGGACTTCTGGTCGAAAATTAGCAGGAACTTCCGGTGTCTCTAACAGAAATCAGGTCACTTATGTAGGCCGGGGCAAGACCATGTATTGCTTTAAAAGTAATTAAGATAATTTTAAAAACTATACGATATTTTACAGGCAGCCAGTATAATGATTTGAGCAGAGGTGTGATATGACAAAATCTGCTCTCCTGGAATATAAGGTGTGCATTTGCATTCTGAACTCTGTAATTTGTGAAGATGGCACTCAGGAGCTTCAAATAGGAGGCTGTTACAACAGTCCAAGCGACTAGATATAAAGGCATGAATAAGTGTCTCCGTGCATTTTTTTGTTAAATATTTTCTAATTCTTCTAATGTTACGAAGATAGTAAAACGCCGCAGAGCAAGTCTTGGTGATATGATCAACCATAGATAGGTTTGAGTCAAACCAGACTCCAAGGTTTTTGACAGGAGAGTGCCAACTTTAATGTGTCCAATATCAACTTTGGCCAGCTAAATTGATTCATTAAATAATTGATCCTTTGCGCCTTTGAAATTTCACCTGAGATAATCATTTCCATACTTGTAAGAATGCCAAGTAATATGTTAGTCAATTTTTAAAAGGTTCATCTGCTCCTAAGGTTTATACTGGCTTCCTGTATAAATTTGACTGTATCATCCACAATTGGGGCTTTAAAATTTTGTTTAAATCTGCATTTTTTAATAAGAAAAATGCTGGCAGTAATTTTCTGAATGCAATTTAAATACAGGCTTCAAAACAATCTGCATCAACTATTACTTTCCATCTGGAACTCAAGGCCCAGAGCATCCAAATCCTGGTCAAAGGTACGGTGCCACCAGTCGCTCCGCATACCTTCCCGATAATCAAGAGGGGAGAGAGGTACTGGCGCTTCTAAGGAGAGCCTTTGATGCTCGGTTGATTTTCACTGTGGGTACATCAGTATCATCTGGACTGTCAAACCAGATTACCTGGAATGATATTCACCACAAGACAAGTACTTATGGAGGTCCTCAGGGGTGAGTGAGAGTTAAGTAGTATCATCTAAAGATCATGTTCTCTACTTATCAAGTAAAAACAAAAATACGTCAGAATCGAACTTGCTGTAAATATTTGGACTTCCAAGCTTAACTCTTGTGATCGACACAGATTCTTTCAAATATCTTCTAGTGGTAAGGCACTGGCTATGTATGCATGTTGCGATGTGCTTGTCGTGTGGTTACGGCCTTATTACGAAACTAAAAAAAAGCGTAACGCAAACTACAAATATATTATTGCTATTGTTGTCATTATCATCACAGGTACGGTTACCCCGACCCAGACTATCTCCGACGGGTCAAAGAAGACTTGGCAGCCAAAGGAATCCGCTAATCACTGACTCCCGGAAGTTAAAGTTCATGACAGTCGCGATGGAGAACTGTTCGTAGTTTCTATTAAGTGAGGGTTCTCTATTCTTCATTTTCTCAAATTTGGTTTTTTTAATTAGTACACTGTAGGGACAGCTAAGGTGTACACTATCGGAAAAAAATCCTTTATTCAAACGTAGGTAGTCTGTGAAGACTTAAAAGCTTGTTTATATTCTCAATTGACTATTTAGGGTTTAAGTAAATAACAACAACAAAAATTGCAAAAACACTAGTAGAGAAGGCAACCTTTTTAAAAGTGCTCAATGCATCATGCATGGATTCTTGGCATTCTGTAATTTCTTCTGCGACAGTTGCCATCCCCATCCTGTTCTTTGTCAGCGGTATGCAAACTTCAAGAGAAAAGCCGGATGTATAGAAGTGAGCTTTTAATTGCCTTTCATTTGCTTTCCATTGTCAACCTCATATGACCTATAGTTTGCCCTGCACGAACTTATAGTGAGTAGTGATTAGTATCAGACGATTAATTTTATTGTACAAAGTGTTTTTTCTCCTATTAATTATAGAACAATAACCAGGGTTAAAACAGGTTAAAATTTTTACCTAGCTCTAAATATGAAGGTTTTCGCTGTACCTGTAATTGGAAACTCTCAAGGAGTTTCATATTTAGAAATAATTTTGTTTGTCCGTTACGATTTCGTTACGATTTCGTTACGATTTCGTGGTTTCGGTCCTTTCTTTAAAATAAAACGTTCACTCCGCTACTTTCCATTGCTCGCAGATATACCTCAAAGGATATCGTGAACTATTAGTTTTGTGTAGTTCTGTTCTTCCTTGACACTCTGAAATAACTCCATATACAACGTTACAGAAACATCTAGGATGAATGCTAAATCATTAAGTCATTCCTCAGACCTCAAACCCTCAATGAAGGAATTTGCTGGCAAAAAACTGTCAGTTGATCCAGATTGGTTCATTTTCGACATTGCACGCAAAGAAATCTATCAAATACCTACACCAGTCATACTATTGACATGGATACGTTTGGCACAAAAAAAAAACAACTAACATTTCGATCAAACACCCACTTATTTGCCTACAGTTGTATTCGTCGTCGGAATGGATGGAGTGCGATTTTGAGACGGTAAGGCCATCAAAATATTGGCATTGTTGTTTTGAGGAAACGTGCTCAAATATGTTTCGTCTCCTTTCGGACTTCCCCCAGAAGGAAAATATATGTTTCTCTCATCTAACCGCAAATTTTAGCGAGTGGAGTCCAATTCAGTCTGTGTTCATACGGACGACCGCGAACCGGGGTCCGATTTGTTTATCGTGAGTATGATTACAGATCAAATTGGACGGTTCAAAGTTCTTTTACCAGTTAATCAAAAATATGGCAAAAATTCAGATAGAAAGACATCGGTTATAAGTTTCTATAGAAGAAACAACAATTAACTCGGCGAAATGCGCGACCACAGTCGCCCACATGACGTGTACTGTCCATTTACACATGTATGACGTGTCAACTGTCCTATCACACCATGCAATTACCAGCATGACGCATACACTCTCCTAGTAGTGCTCAAATCTGGCTGGTGATAACCAATTGCGTTCGAGAATTTTAATTTGTTATAGTTTTAATACACATCTTAAACGAACGACAATTATCAGCGTTAATTGTGAGATTTACCTCGATTTCGTGGTTAATTCATGTATTTAAAAGTGTGGGCATGTCTTCTGTACTGACTTCGAGGAGACTGCTTTGGCTTATGGCAACCTATGTCCAGTGTGTAAAGAACCGCAAGGTGTTGTCAAAGGAAATAAACCTGACGGACAAATGTATGTACCATAGTCAGCAGAGTCTTCCAGGCTATCACGGAAATTATAAAATAATCACACAAGGAGGGCTCTTCTAGAGCCTTTGATGTCCGATTGGTGTTCAGGATTGGCACATAAGTAACTTCTGGGTGGCAAAACCAGATCACCTGGAATAGTATTCACCACAAGACTTCTGTATCTGGAGGGCCTTCGGCGTGAGTGATTTGTTAAGATATTTCTACTTAAAAGAGAATACATTGGACTCCAACGTTGGGGAGAAGAGTGAAAGTTTGGAAACCTCTATGTTCTTCTTCGCACAAGTCCTCTTTACTATTATTTCATAATATTACATGTTGCTCAACTCACCTGCTAAAATATTTGTAATCATCATGACAGGTATGGTTATCCGGACTCAGATTATCTCCAACGGGTTAAAGAGGACTTGGCAGCCAAGGGAATACGCTGATCCCAGTGGGCAATATAAAGACTGTGATATCATCACCTTCCTGACAAGAAAGGACTCCTCTCATATCACTTTGATATCTGTTTATACTTGGTAGTTAAGTTACAAAAACATCGAGAACAAGGAAAGAACACTAACATCCCTAATACACAGGTATATAGGTGGTATAACTGAAAGAAGTTACACATGGAGGGGCGGAGTATTAGTGCTACTGAAAATGTGGCTACTTTGAAAGTTAAGTAAGAGCCCACATGAAACAGATTATGCTCTTAAGCGCTGTTTAAATTTACTGTTTAATAATATGTAACCTAAAGTTTTTGGGCTTATTTCTTTTGCAGTTAATTTTTCCCGGATAGGTTGTCGATCGAGGATAGCTTGTTTTTTTTATCAGTTATTGTAGATTTTTTTTCTTCACTAAACCCTAAATGAAAATGCTTAAGGAATTACGCCTTACATCCCCACATTAGAAATAATCCAAACCAGATGAAAGCAGTGAGCTTAATGTTGGCCATCATGGTTCTTGTTTCGACCCCATAATTTGACATCTAGTGTATACTTTTTTGTTGAAGGAAGTCTTTGGGGGATGGAAACAACTATAGATGACCAGCTTTAGCGATTAAGAGAGATCGGAAGAGACTTTTACTATATCAGTTATCACATCCACGGAATTAGCAATTCAAAATTAACTTTGCTGTTTTTTTCTTTTCAACCATAACAACTAGTTTAAACAAAGGTACCGTTTATAATTTTTTTGGCTCCTAATTTTACTTTGAGTTTTTTTTAATTTTCTATTTCTCACAGAACCTCAGGCACATAGTGAGCTGAAGAATAATTTTTAAGCTGGTAAATGAAACTGCCGAATTTGTAAAATTTTCATGAACCCGGTTATTCAAAGGACGCAAAGCCTTGATCTCCAGAGAATGACTCGCAATCCGGTGAATGGATTTCTCTTTTTTTAGGAAGCCCAGAAGCCTAAACCTATAGTATACCCCGACATAACGAACAAATGTTAACACGTGGCAAAAGACAAATGCGAAACAGACCAACAAGAATCAAAATCCTTTAATTTTTTAACAGTAGAACAACTTCTCAGTTAACAGTTCATTATAAATGCCGACATTAACACTATCGACACATCTACAGATCCACTTTATCCTCTTTATTTCTTATTAGTTCTATTCACTTCTGTATTTTTAAAGGTTTCTTGTGGTTAAAGGTGTAAGTGGCAGGAATTTCCTGTCAAATGCCTTTGTTTCTCCGTTTGCCAGTAACTTCCACTGAAATTTGTCCTCCTTGCTCAAAAAAGTGAAACACATGTGAAAGTGTCTGTCACGGCTGTCATGTAGAAGGTCATGACAGCCGTTCAACGGATCGCATTACATTTTTTGTTACAAAATAGCCCGAACTTTTCTCAACCTGGATGCTTCGCTTATGGCGGGCTAAGAAAGAAAATTTTATGAATTACAGGATGAAGCTTTAAGATGATGTTTATTTTGATTGTAACGAATTATGATTACGTGACTATCAATGCCCTTTTGTTTTGTGTAACGTACCAGGGAAGAGGAGACACGTATGATTTGTAAGTTATAAGAAAGATAGCCAGAAGGGTCGTCAAGTACTCGAGGTCTAGAACGGGGAAAGAGATATCCTATGTTTATTTTTGTATTGTAACACGGAAACGTGTACGATCAAAGGCAGTTTTGTATCGATTAGGATATTTGTTTGCTTAGACTCATTTGTTGGTCTGTGTGGACGTCCCTCGAATTCCAGTTTAGGATATTTCAATTAACGTTGATTGTTTATTAATAGTTTTATATTTACTTGTTGTATTTCAGTTTTTACGAGCTTTCAAGAAGAATAAGTTATTTTGATGATTGATAGAAGCTTGGAGGTTTTGTGGAAAATTAAAACCATTCCTCCGATGCGGCGTTGTCGGATCGATTGACTTCAGCGTTCGCCCGTTGCACTGATTCCTAAATATATACACCTGCCTTTTTAAAGAACTTTAAATATCCCGTGACAACTGTTCAGCGTTCCGCACGGCACTTTTTTCATTTTTTCAATTTTTCAACGGCACTTTTTTCAATTAATTTTCTATCTTCATCTCTGAGGGGTGAAGATAGAAAATTAAAGGAATTAAACTACAAGGAAAAAACTTGAACATGATGTATATTATCAGTCGTAAACATAAATGGCATATCTTGTAATAGGCCGATATAGTTGACCTTTCTTTACCTTTGCAAAAAAGACACAAAGTACATTATTTCAAAGGGTCATTATACACACTGAAAACGCAACAACATGAAAAGAAATTTATCATTTCAAAAACATAAAAGGTCCATTTTCTGGCACGCAAAATTTCATAGCGGAATTGCATCGTGTTGTGGCTTACGAAATGGCAAAGTTGCACACTTTTTCACCGTTTTACGAGAGGGTTTTCGGAGAAAGCAAAGTGCGATGGAACTTTTTGATATAATTTTTGAAAAAGGTTCATCAAAAGGTCCTTTAGGAAAAAGTAAAAGGAATAACGAAATTATGTAACTTTCAACGGATTCTCGATATTTACAGTCGTTGGCTCTTAAAAGCATTATCACGGAAAGAAAGGCTGCTCTCGATTGCTTATTCTACTATGGTTATCATCTACACATGTTTTGTTTTTGTTTTAGATGTTCTCTTGTCATATTTTGTTTGTTATGTTTCCATGTTTCTTACTCTACTCGTACTCATCTTTCCCAACCGTTTGTTTTGAAACATTGGAGGTCCTGGGTACAATTGCTATCACATGACCGCAAGTAAACTTTCGCTTTGTACCAATTAACGCTTGGGTTGTGAGGGCTTTCACGGTGAAGGTGTCTACGCTTTCCATCATGGCCCAAGTTAAAAGTTTTTTCGATGACGTGAAAAAGGAAATAGAATGCCCAGTGTGTCAGGAGCAATTCGGCGCAAACAGGCAACCGAAACTTCTCAAATGCCTTCATACCTTTTGTAAATCATGCTTGGACGGATGGCTTCGACAAAATCGTACAGGAGCCTTAAGTTGTCCTACCTGCCGGACAGTAACTGAGTGCCCCAACAATTACATCGACAGTCTTCCGTCGAACCTGTTTTACGAACAAATGGTGGAAATTGTGGAGTCATACACAGGTCAAGAAGAATCATCATGTTGCGGGAAATGCGACGAACAAAAATCACTGAGGTTTTACTGCTGCAATTGCAACTGTTTACTATGCGAAGAATGCGCTGCACTGCACAAGAAGTGGAAGGATTTCATAGGCCATCAGCTCAAGGAAATTGGCTACTTGAGTCCAGTGATATAGAAGACTACTCTCGAAAAACGAACCTCTGCAAGGATCACGATGACGCATTTAGATTTTTCTGCGACGCATGTCAAATTTGCATTTGTCGTGACTGCGCCATATTGGACCACGACGGCCACAAGAAAATTTCGCTAGAGAAAGGACTAGAAATCAAGACAACTGAAATTGAGAATAAGATACGAGAGGTTCAGGCAAACAGATCTCACTTGGGAGACAAAAAGGAATCTTTAGAGAAACATAGAATCAAGGTAATGAACTCGTAAGAATCTACCAGAAATTTTAAATGTTAAAGAAATGTTGGAGAACAGGCTGCAAGACCTCTCCGTGCCCTTTGAGCCCACACTGGTCTTCCCCGAGGTTGAGTACAGTTTAAATGATTTTACTTGCTTGAAAGACGGACCTGGAAAGCTGATAAAAACAGTTACAGAACCTACGGTATCTGTTGCAGAAGGTCGTGGTTTGAATGAGGCCATTGAAGAAGAGGAGAGCACATTTACTGTGATTGCAAAAGATATCAAGGGACAAATAGTTTATAGCGAAATCGATCAGGTCAATGTTGAAATAATCTCCATCAATACGATGGGACGTTTGGTAGCCAGCGTGACTGACTCCAAAAATGGTCGATATCATGTAAAGTACACATGTGAAACAGAAGGTGACTGGAAAATATGTGTTACAGTCCGAGGTGAAGCCATCAAGGACATTCCATTTAGATTACGAGTGAGAAAGAGAGAGGCACAGACATTTCACCAGGTATCTTCTGTCATGTTCTGAAAATTTTTATATTTAAAATTGACTATATGAGTCTGAAATATTTGATTAAAGGTTATTTCCTGGTTGAATATATTATTGGCGGAGTAAATATTACGGTGATGGTTCAAGCGGTGCAATCACAAACTTCGCGCTTATTGATTGTTCGTTTATCGTAATGACAGTCATCAGAAAGTTAAAGAACATTAGAAACCAGCAACACCTCTAAAGTCAAAACAATTATGAATGATTGTCTCAGCAACAATGGATCGCCAAAACTTGGAGGATGATTCCTTTGCAATACCACCGTGTCTTTTAGAGTGTTAAATCAATAATTGTTCTCCTTTTTTTCAGTTCCATAGAGATAAGATAACGTCTATGAAAACGGGAATTAAAGCTGAGCCAAAGATATCTAAAATGACAGGTAAGGGTATACTATTGACGTGGTTGATCCGCTCACTTCTCGTGGTAAATTTAAAATTTTAGTTAATACGTACATTCTGCTATTTTTGTTTTTATTTCACAGGTACTGCTTGAACATGTGAAAGAATGCCCCTGTCATTGAGTTAGTCAATGATGAGTGCATGGGCAATTTTGTGAAGAAATTATCCAAAAATACGGTCTTGCATCAGATTCCTCATTATTTCACATATATGTATTTATATACATGTTTTTTGAATATATATTATTATCTATTAATTATTTATTTATTAATTTGTAATAAACTCTTTCAAATTATTACTTCGTAATCACCAAAAAGTATCAGAGTTTATTAACAAAACACTGCATATTAATCATTATTCCGGTGGTATTACTCCATTGCATTTTTCTGCAGTTTTCAAACCTTGATATTTATAATTCACTTCCCATTTATTTCCGTTACTCATCTTTAATGAAGTAGCTTCTTTCACCGAAATAACCCACTAATCTATAGTTAAACTCAACTTCAAATGGAAATAGAATCTCAGTGCAAATTAAGAACTGTGAATGTCACTTGAAATCCATTAATTTCTTTGTCAACTTTCGTAACGGTTGTCACTACCTAATATAACCTTTCATCATCATAAGGAATTCAATCCATGTTGTTCATTTTCGGAGGAGCGTTAGTTAATAAAAGTTTGAATAATTTAATTTTTCAAGGTTGTTATTTTGATATTTTGAAATATTCAGATTTGAGATCATCATTTTCTGATGACTCAGACAAGAAAGGGAGGTCAGTGAAACATTCAGCAAAACATTCAAGTCCTACATCAAGTGGAGCTGAGGAACTGGAACATGAGAAGGAAGCATGCGCTCTAAAATGCATGAAAGAATCTTCAGATATGGAACCACGACTGTTCGAAACAAGGCAGAGGGTGACAGTTGAGGGTGACGACGATTCTGATGGTGAAGATCCGTTGGAACACACACTGGGTAAGTGCAACATTGATGCATCTCTTCTATCTGCGGAAATGCGTGTTTGATAGATGTACATTCGTTGTTAATCAAGTTTGACCGTCTGAGTTCCTGACAAGGAGAGAATACCTGGTAATTATTTAGCCGTACTCTCTTTAGTTGATCATGGATTTGATCTGCACATATCATTAAATACTACAGCGTCTTTTTACACAAGCTTAAGACTCAAAGGATGATGAACAATACGAACCTGGTATTATTCTGAATCTTGTTTTCTTTAGATATGATAATGTTTGTGCTGACCATAATTCCTGATGAAGTGTAATGCTAAATCCTTATTTCCACGTTTGCTTCATGGGATGTATATATATAAAAATGTACAGGGGTAAAAACTAGCTAGTGTAAACATCGAAGTTATATAAAATACGGCCTTTGTATTAATAATCGGCTCTTTTTATTGCACAGGTTCAGTAAAGCTTTCTGTTATGAAAGGTGACATCACAGATCAACAAGTTGATGCGATAGTGAATGTATCCAATGCCAGACTGGATCATAGCACCGGAGTCGCTGGTGCAGTTATCAAGAAAGGAGGCTATGGTATACAGAAAGAGTCGAATAACTACATCGTTCAACACGGCCTCCTGAAGGATGGAGAGGTAGCCATGACTGGGGCTGGTAAGTTGCCATGCAAAAGAATCATCCATGTTGTTGGTCCCATGTGGCGGAAAGCAGAACAAGAAAAATGCAAAAGAGCTTCAAGAATGGCTTGTCTAGAAAGCCTTGCAGCTGCAGGCGGCAAAAAATGTAAGTCGATTGCCTTTCCAGCGATCAGCTCAGAATCTTTGGTATGCCGAGAGATATTTGTGCTAAAATTATGTTTGATGCTGTGAAAGAATACGTCACGCGAAAAGATCCATCGAAGTCAACTTTGATTGATATTAGATTTGTGAACATCGATGATCTGACAGTGGAAGTTTTTAAGAAAGAATTCATCGAGTTTTTCCAAATCCAAAAAGATAACCTTTTAGCAAGTGGCCCGAAGACACCCAACCCATCGAGGCCAAAAAGGGGTAAAAACAAAGGAACAAGTGGACCAAGTGATGTGAATCATCCGCTGACACCGGATATCAACTCTTCACCAAAGTCCTTCAGCGACGCATTAAAAGGAAAAAGTGGTGAAGAGGGTGGTGGCGAAAAGAAGCCCTCAGCATCGTTAGAAGGTAGTTTCATTTTTCATAGAGGGGAAAATAATCTTGAAATATACAGGAATTCAACTGAATGCCTGTCGTGTTTTTTTACCCCTTGTAGTGAGGAAAGCGTTTCGGTTACAGAGACTTTGCATTTCAGAGATGTTGCATTTATCGTAATAATTTCCCAGAAGGAATTATGAATTTACGTATATCTTAGTATGTTATGTTATTCATAACATGGATTATGCTTCTATAGGAGCTGATAAGGATGACGAATGCGCCATTTGCCTCGATACCTTGAAAAATGCACGAACTTTGAAATGTAAGCACGTCTTCTGCACCAGCTGTATGGAGAGAGCTTTGAAGTATGAAAACAGGTGTCCAGTGTGTAAGGAACCCCAAGGTGCTGTCAAGGGGAATCAACCCAAAGGAGAAATGCATGTTCAGAGACTTCATCAGAGTCTACCAGGCTATAAAGGTGATAAAGTGAAAGGAATCACGCATAAATAATGATCCAAAATACTAAAAATTGGAATAATCGTTGACAGAATAAGGAAGTTTTACGAGGTATTTTAACCATACAAAGTTTAAGATCCCCTTGTCGTAAGTGGGCTTCTGGTCGAAAATTAGCAGGAGCTTATTGTCCTGACACAACTAAACAAAATAAATTGATCAATTAAATAATTGATCCTTTGTACCTTTACAATTTCAGCTGAAATGATCATTTCTATACTTGTAAGAATGTCAAATAATGTTTTAGTCAGTTTTTAAAAGGTTCATCTTCTCCTGAGGTTTATACTGGCTTCCCGTATACATTTGACTGTATCATCCACAATTGGGGCTTTAAATTTCTGTTGAATTTGTATTTTGTAATAAAGAAAATGCTGGCAGTAATTTTGTGAATGTAATTTAAATGCAGGCTGCAATACAATCTGCATCAACTATTACTTTCCTTCTGGAACTCAAGGCCCAGAGCATCCAAATCCTGGTCAAAGGTATGGTGCCACCAGACGCTCGCATATCTTCCCGATAATCAAGAGGGGAGAGAGGTACTGGCGCTTCTAAAGAGAGCCTTTGATGCTCGGTTGATTTTCACTGTGGGTACATCAGTAACATCTGGACTGTCAAACCAAATTACCTGGAATGATATTCACCACAAGACAAGTACTTATGCAGGTCCTCAGGGGTGAGTGAGAGTTAAGTAGTATCATCTAAAGATCACGTTCTCTACTTATCAAGTCAAAAAAATAAAAAAAAAAAAAAAAACGTCAGAAACGAACGTGCGGTAAATATTTGGAATTCCAACCTGAACTCTTGTGATTGCACCACATATTCTTTCAAATATCTTCTAGTGGTAAGGGTCTGGCTATGTATGTTTGTTGTAGTGTGCTCGTCATAGGGTTAATGGCCTTATTACGAAACTGAATAACAGCGTAATGCAGACTACAAATATATTATTGCTAATGTTGTCATTATCATCACAGGTACGGTTACCCCGACCCAGACTATCTCCGACGGGTCAAAGAAGACTTGGCAGCCAAAGGAATCCGCTAATTTACTATGGTCACTGACTCCTGGAAGTAAAAATTAATGACAGTCACGATGCTGAACTGTTCGTAGTTTCTATTAAGTGAGGGTTCTCTATTCTTCATCTTCTCAAATTTTGTTTTTTTAATTAGTCTGTAGGGACAGCTAAGGTGTACACTATCAGAAAAAAAATCCTTCATTCAAACGTAAGTAGTCTGTTAAGGCTTAGACTATACTCTCAATTGACTATTTAGGGTTTAAGTAAATAACAACAGCAAAAATGCAAAAACAGTAGTAAAGACGGCAACCTTTTTAAAAGCGCCCAATGCATCATGCATGGATTCTTGGCATTCTGTGGTTTCTTCTGTGACAGTGCCACCCCCTTTCTGTTCTTTGTCAGCGGTATGCAAAACTTCAAAAGAAAAGCCGGGTGTATAGAAGTGAGCTTTTAATTGCCTTTTAATTTGCTTTTCATTGTCAACCTATAGTTTGCTTTGCACGAACTTATAGTGAGTAGTGATTAATAACAGACGATTGATTTTATCGAACAAAGTTTTTTTCTCCTATTAATTACAGAACAATAACCAGGTTAAAACAGGTTAAAAATTTTTACCCGGCTCTAAACATGAAGGTTTTCGCTGTACCTGTAGTTGGAAACTCTCAAGGAGTTTCATATTTAGAAATAATTTTGTTTGTTCGTTGAATTGAGAGAGTTAGCGTAAACTAATTGAACGGTTTTATGGTTTCGGTCCTTAAAGTTTCTTTAAATAAAACGTACACTCTACTACTTTCCATTGCTCGCAGAAAGCATTAAAGCTTTAAAGCATATCGTGCACTATTAGATCTGTGTAGTTCTGTTCTTTTACCAGTTAATCAAAAGTAAGACAAAAATTCAAATAGAAAAGCATCGGTTATACGTTTCTATGGAAAAAACAACAATTAACTCGGCGAAATGCGCGACAACAGTCGTGCACATGACGCGTACTGTCCATTTACACAGAAATGACGTTTCAACTGTCCTATCACACCGTGCAATTACCAGCATGACGCGTACACTCTCCTATTAGTGCTCAAATCTGGCTGGTGATAACCAATCGCGTTCGAAAATTTTAATTTGTTATAGTTTTAATACACATCTTAAACGAACGACAATAATGAGCGTTAATTGTGAGATTTGCCTCGATTCCGTGGTTAATTCACGTATTTTAAAGTGTGGGCATGTCTTCTGTACTGACTTCGATGAGACTGCTTTGACTTATGGCAACCGATGTCCAGTGTGTAAAGAACCGCAAGGTGTTGTCAAAGGAAATAAACCTGACGGACAAATGCATATACCATAGTCAGAAGAGTCTTCCACGGAAACTATAAAATAATCACACAAGGATGGCTCTTCTAGAGCCTTTAATGCCCGATTGGTGTTCACGATGGGCACATAAGTAACTTCTGGGTGGCAAAACCAGATCACCTGGAATAGTATTCACCACAAGACTCATGTATCTGGAGGGCCTCTAGCATGAGTGATTTGTTAATATTTTTCTACCTAAAAGAATATACATTGGACTCTAACGTTGGGGAGAAGAGTGAAAATTTGGAAGCCTCTATGTTCTTCTACGCACAAATCCCCTCTACTAATCTTTCATATTATTACACAAACTGCAGTGTTATACAAGGATTTCCGGCCCTGAGAAAAGCCTTAACAACACACGTCACTCGCCTTTGGCGTCACTCGGTCAGGTTGACGAATAAACGGCAAAGCCTTCACGATTCTCATTACTTAACAATTGGTTCATACATCAGCGTGCCGCATCGAGATATGAAGCACGTGGGAAGTTTGGAGAGCACGAAAGATGGGTAAGAGTTGAATTTACTAGCTATGTTATAAAAGTTGTTTGTCTGCGTTTTCTCGAATTATGGCGGCTAAAACACTAAAAAATCCGTATCGCTGGCAGACAATGAGGTTCAAACTTTCTTAGAAAGGGAAGAAAACCAATATACTAAAAGAAAAACCGAAAGTTGCGTTTGGTGTTAGCATTTCTTTCGTCTGAGAATGAAAATCGGCAACTGGAAGATTTGCCAGTAGCCGATTTTGGCCGTTTATCTGAAAGACTTCTTCTGTCGGTAAGGACAAAGTCAATAAATGAGAATTTTGTAAATTGAAAATTTACAAACTAATGTAATCGTACATTGTAATCATGATTCAACGCATTTTTCCATCTTAAGAGTTAGCGCCAACGCGCTCTACGATTGTTATTCGAGGATTCTCGATTCATTTACTTTTATTCATCAATGAAGTCGGCTTTTCTTCCCAGTAAAGGGCTATTGTGTTTATATGATAAACAAAATAATACATGGTTGCGTGTAGATATGTAATTTCTCTTCTCGTGTTCAACTCGACATCTCACTCGTTCGCTGCGCTCACTCGTGAGCTATCGAGTTAAACACTCGAAGAGAAATTCCATATCTACGCGCGCCCATGTATTATTTTCTGTATATTACATATTGCTCAACTCACTGCTAAAATATTTGTAATCATCATCACAGGTATGGTTATCCGGACTTGGGTCATCTCCAACTGGTAAAGGAAGACTTGGCAGCCAAGGGAATTCGCCGCCGATCCCAATGGGCAATATAAAGACTGTGATATCATCACCTTCCTGAAAAGAAAGGACTCCTCTCATATCACTTTGATATTTGTATATACTTGGTAGTTAGGTAACAAAAACATCGAGAACAATGAAAAACAAAAACATTAAAACAATAACATCCCTAATACAGAGGTATATAGGCGGTATAAACCTATGGTATGCTATCGGTTATTCAAAAGATGCAAAGTGATCTCCAGAGAATGACTTGCGATCCAATGAATGGATTCCTTTGTTGTTAAGAAGCCCAGAAGCCCAAACCTACAATATACCCCGACACAACGAACAAATGTTAACACGTGGCAAAAGACAAATGCGAAACGGACCAACAAGAATCAAAATCCTTTAATTTTTTAACAGTAGAACAACTTCTCAGTTAACAGCTCATTATAAATGCCGACATTGACACTATTGACACATCTACAGATCCACTTTATCCTCTTTATTTCTTATTAGTTCTATTCACTTTTTTATTTTTAAAGGTTTCTTGTGGTTAAAGGCGTAAGTGGCAGGAATTTCCAGTCAAATGCCTTTGTTTCTCCGTTTGCCAGTAACTTCCACTGAAATTTGTCCTCCTTGCTCAAAAAAGTGAAACGCGCGTGAAAGTGTCTGTGACGGCTGTCATGCAAAAGGTCATGACAGCCGTTCTACGGGTCGCATTACATTTTTTGTTACAAAATAGCCCGAACTTTTCTCAACCTGGATGCTTCGCTTATGGCGGGCTAAGAAAGAATATTTGAGGAATTACAGGATAAAAGATGATGTTTAAGATAATGTTTATTTTAATTGTAACGAATTGTGATTACGTGACTATTAATACCCTTTTGTTTTGTGTAACGTACCAGGGAAGATGAGACACGTATGATTTGTAAGTTATAAGAAAGATAGCCAGAAGGATTGTCAAGTACTCCAGTTCTAGAACGGGGAAAGAGATATGCTATGTTTATTTTTGTATTTAAACACGGAAACGTGTACGATCAAAGGCAGTTTTGTATCGATTAGGATATTTCTTTATTTAGACTCATTTGTTGGTCTGTGTGGACGTCCCTCGAGTTTAAAAACACAACAACATGAAAATAAATTTATCATTTCAAAAACATAAAAGGACCATTTTCCGGCACGCAAAATTTCAAAGCGGAATTGTGTTGTGGCTTATGATATGGCGAAGTTGCACACTTTTTCATCGTTTTACGAGAGGGTCAAATGCCATTCACGCGTATTTTGAACTTTTCGATTTTTTGGACAAAGAAAAGCGCGATGGAACTTTTTGATTTAATTTTTGAAAAAGGTTCGTCAAAAAGTCCTTTAGGAAAAAGTAAAAGGAATAACGAAATTTTGCAACTTTCAACCGTTTCTCGATATTTACAGTCGTTGGCTCTTAAAAGCATTATCACGGAAAGAAAGGCTGCTCTCGATTGCTTATTCTACTATGGTTATCATCTGCACATGTTTTGTTTTTGTTTTAGATGTTCTCTTGTCATATTTTGTTTGTTATGTTTCCATGTTTCTTACTCTACTCGTACTTATCTTTCCCAACCGTTTGTTTTGAAACATTGGAGGTCCTGGGTACAATTGCTATCACATGACCGCAAGTAAACTTGTGAGGGCTTTCACGGTGAAGGTGTCTACGCTTTCCATTTGCCTTTAAAGAAGTCATGGCCCAAGCTAAAAGTTTTTTCGATGACGTGAAAAAGGAAATAGAATGCCCAGTGTGTCAGGAGCAATTCGGCGCAAACAAGCAACCAAAACTTCTCAAATGCCTGCATACCTTTTGTAAATCATGCTTGGACGGATGGCTTCGACAACATCGCACAGGCGCCTTAAGTTGTCCTACTTGCCGTACAGTAACTGAGTGCCCCAACAATGACATCGACAGTCTTCCGTCGAACCTGTTTTACAAACAAATGGTGGAAATTGTGGAGGCATACACTGGCCAAGAAGAATCATCATGTTGCGGGAAATGCGACGAACAAAAATCACTGGGGTTTTACTGCTGCAATTGCAACTGTTTACTATGCGAAGAATGCGCTGCACTGCACAAGAAGTGGAAGGATTTCAGAGGCCATCAGCTCAAGGAAATTGGACAACTTGAGTCCAGTGATGTAGAAGACTACTCTCGAAAAACGAACGTCTGCAAGGATCACGATGACGAATTTAGATTTTTCTGCGACGCATGTCAAATTTGCATTTGTCGTGACTGCGCCATATTGGACCACGACGGCCACAAGAAAATTTCGCTAGAGAAAGGACTAGAAATCAAGACAACTGAAATTGAGAATAAGATACGAGAGGTTCAGGCAAACAGATCTCACTTAGGAGACAAAAAGGAATCTTTAGAGAAACATAGAATCAAGGTAATGAACAGCTTTGAGCGAGCAACAAACAGTGTACGCATGGTTGCAGAACAGTGGATTACATATATACGCAAGCATGAAGCAGACATAACAGAAGAGTTGATGAAGCAGAAAGACGCATTTGAAGGTGAATTTTCAAACCAGATGTCGAGCTTGGATGGAAGAGTGGTGGAAATCGAAAGCAGCCTCAATTTGGGAGGAGAAATTCTCTCTCGTAAGAATCTACCAGAAATTTTAAATGTTAAAGAAATGTTGGAGAACAGGCTGCAAGACCTCTCCGTGCCCTTTGAGCCCACACTGGTCTTCCCTGAAGTTGAGTACAGTTTAAATAATTTCGCTTGCTTGAAAGACGGACCTGGAAAGCTGATAAGGACAGTTACAGAACCTACGGTATCTGTTGCAGAAGGTCGTGGTTTGAATGAGGCCATTGAAGAAAAGGAGGGCACATTTACTGTGATTACAAAAGATATCAAGGGACAAATAGTTTATAGCGAAATCGATCAGGTCAATGTTGAAATAATCTCCATCAATACGATGGGACGTTTGGTAGCCAGCGTGACTGACTCTAAAAATGGTCGATATCAAGTAAAGTACAGAAGTGAAACAGCAGATGACTTCAAAATATCTGTTACAGTCCGAGGTGAATCCATCAAGGACAGTCCATTTAGATTACGAGTGAGAAAGAGAGAGGCACAGATACATCACCAGGTATCATCTTCATGTTCTGAAAATTTTTATATTTAAAATTGACTATATGAGTCTGAAATATTTGATTAAAGGTTATTTCCTGGTTGAATATATTATATATTGCCGGAGTAAATATTACGGTGGAGGTTCAAGCGGTGCAATCACATTCTTCGCGCTTATTGATTGTTCGTTTATCGTAATGACAGTCATCAGAAAGTTAAAGAACATTAGAAACCAGCAACACCTCTGAAGTCAAAACAATTATGAATGATTGTCTCAGCAACTATGGATCGCCAAAACTTGGAGGATGATTCCTTTGCAATACCACCGTGTCTTTTAGAGTGTTTAACCAATAATTGTTCTCTTTTTTTTCAGTTCCACGGAAATAAGATAACATTTAGGAAAACGGGAATTAGAGCTGAGCCAAAGATATTTGAAATGACAGGTAAGGGTATACTATTTACGTGGTTGATTCGTTCGCTTCTCGTGGTAAATTTAAAATTTTAGTTAAAACGTAAATTCTTCTATTTTTATTTCATAGGTACTGCTTGAACATGTGAAAGAATGCCCCTGTCATTGAGTTAGTCAATGATGAGTGCATGGGCAATTTTGTGGAGAAATTATCCAAAAATACGGTCTTGCATCAGATTCCTCATTATTCCACATATATGTATATATATATACATGCTTTTTTGAATATCTATTATTACCTATTAATTATTTACTTATTAATTTGTAATAACTTCTTTCGCACTATTACTTCGTCATCACCAAAAAGTATCAGAGTTTAACTACAAAACACTGCATGTTCATCGTTAATGGGTGGTATTACTCCGTTGCATTTTTCTGCAGTTTTCAAACCTTGATATGTTATTTATAACATGGATTATGCTTCTATAGGAGCTGATAAGGATGACGAATGTGCCATTTGCCTCGATACCTTGAAAAATGCACGAACTTTGAAATGTAAGCACGTCTTCTGCACCAGCTGTGTGGAGAGAGCTTTGAAGTATGACAACAGGTGTCCAGTGTGTAAAGAACCTCAAGGCGCTGTTCAGGGGAATCAACCCAAAGGAGAAATGCAGGTTCAGAGACTTTATCAGAGTCTACCAGGCTATTTAGGTAATAAAGTTAAAGGAATAACGCATAAATAATGATCCAAAATACTAAAAATTGGAACAACCATTGACACAATAAAGAAATATTACGAGGTATTTTAACTATGTGGTAAGGAAAGCGTTTCGGTTACAGAGACTTTGCATTTCAGAGATGTTGCATTTATCGTAATAATTTCCCAGAAGGATTATTAATTCACGTATATCTTAGTATGTTATGTTATTCCTAACATGGATTATGCTTCTATAGGAGCTGATAAGGATGACAAATGTGCCATCTGCCTCGATACCTTGAAAAATGCACGAACTTTGAAATGTAAGCACGTCTTCTGCACCAGCTGTGTGGAGAGAGCTTTGAAGTATGACAACAGGTGTCCAGTGTGTAAGGAACCTCAAGGTGCTGTTCAGGGGAATCAACCCAAAGGAGAAATGCAGATTCAGAGACTTCATCAGAGTCTACCAGGCTATTTAGGTAATAAAGTTAAAGGAATAACGCATAAATAATGATCCAAAATACTAAAAATTGGAACAACCATTGACACAATAAAGAAATATTACGAGGTATTTTAACTATACAAAGTTTTAGATCCCCTTGTCGTAAGTGGACTTCTGGTCGAAAATTAGCAGGAGCTTATTGTCCTGACACAACTAAACAAAATAAATTGATCAATTAAATAATTGATCCTTTGTACCTTTACAATTTCAGCTGAGATGATCATTTCTATACTTGTAAGAATGTCAAATAATGTTTTAGTCAGTTTTTAAAAGGTTCATCTTCTCCTGAGGTTTATACTGGCTTCCCGTATACATTTGACTGTATCATCCACAATTGGGGCTTTAAATTTCTGTTGAATTTGTATTTTGTAATAAAGAAAATGCTGGCAGTAATTTTGTGAATGTAATTTAAATGCAGGCTGCAATACAATCTGCATCACCTATTACTTTCCTTCTGGAACTCAAGGCCCAGAGCATCCAAATCCTGGTCAAAGGTACGATACCACCAGACGCTCTGCATATCTTCCCGATAATCAAGAGGGGAGAGAGGTACTGGTGCTTCTAAAGAGAGCCTTTGATGCTCGGTTGATTTTCACTGTGGGTAGATCAGCAACATCTGGACTGTCAAACCAAATTACCTGGAATGATATTCACCACAAGACAAGTATTTATGGCGGTCCTCAGGGGTGAGTGAGAGTTAAGTAGTATCATCTAAAGATCACGTTCTCTACTTATCAAGTAAAAACGAAAATACGTCAGAATCGAACTTGCTGTAAATATTTGGACTTCCAAGCTTAACTCTTGTGATTGCGACACAGATTCTTTCAAATATCTTCTAGTGGTAAGGGTCTGGCTATATATGCTTGATGTAGTGTGCTCGTCGTGTGTTTAACGGCCTTATTACGAAACTGAATAACAGCGTAATGCAAACTACAAATTTATTATTGCTATTGTTGTCATTATCATCACAGGTACGGTTACCCCGACCCAGACTATCTCCAACGGGTCAAAGAAGACTTGGCAGCCAAAGGAATTCGCTAATCTACTGTGGTCACTGACTCCCGGAAGTTAAAATTCATGAACTGTTCGTAGTTTCTACGAAGTGAGGGTTCTCTATTCTTCATTTTCTCAGATTTTGTTTTTTTAATTAGTACACTGTAGGGAGGGCCAAGGTGTACAATATCAGAAACAAAAATCCTTTATTCAAACGTAGGTAGTCTGTTAAGGCTTAGACTTAGAAGCTTACCTATACTCTCAATTGACTATTAAGGGTTTAAGTAAATAACAACAACAAAGATTGCAAAAACAGTGGTAAAGACGGCAACCTTTTTAAAAGCGCCCAATGCATCATGCATGGATTCTTGGCATTCTGTATAGAAGTGAGCTTTTAATTGCCTTTCATTTACTTTTCATTGTCAACCTCATTTGACCTATAGTTTGCTTTGCACGACCTTATAGTGAGTAGTGATTAATAACAGACGATTGATTTTATCGGACAAAGTTTTTTCTCCTATTAATTACAAAAGAAAAACAGGGTTAAAACAGGTTAAAAATTTTTACCGGCTCTAAATATGAAGGTTCCCGCTGTACCTGTAATTGGAAACTCTCAAGGAGTTTCATATTTAGAAATAATTTTGTTTGTTCGTTGAATTGAGAGAGTTAGCGTAAACTAATTGAACGGTTTTATGGTTTCGGTCCTTAAAGTTTCTTTAAATAAAACGTACACTCTACTACTTTCCATTGCTCGCAGATATACTTTAAAGCATATCGTGCACTATTAGATCTGTATAGTTCTGTTCTCCCTTGACACTCTGAAATAACTCTTTAAACAATGTTACAGAAACTTCAGGATGAATGCTACATCATTAAGTGATTCCTCAAACCTCAAACCCTCAATGAAGGAATTTGCTGGCAACAAACTGTCAGTTGATCAAGATTGGTTCATTTTCGACATTAAACGCAAAGAAATCTGTCAAATACCTGCACCAGTCGTAGTATTGACATGGATAAGTTCCGCCGAAAGAAATAACTAACATTTTGATGAAACACCCACTCATTTGCCTGTATTGTCATGTAGAAGGTCACGACAGCCGTTCAACGGGTCGCATTACCTTTTTTGTCACAAAATAGCCCGAACTTTTCTCAACCTGGATGCTTCGCTTATGGCGGGTTAAGAAAGAATATTTGAAGAACTACAGGATGAAGCTTTAAGATGATGTTTATTTTGATTGTAACGAATTGTGATTACGTGACTATCAATACCCTTTATTTTGTTTTGTGTAACGTACCAGGGAAGATAATACATGTATGATTTGTAAGTTATAGGAAAGATAGCCAGAAGGATCGTCAAGTACTCGAGGTCTAGAACGGGGAAAGAGGTATGCTGTGTTTGTTTTTGTATTTAAACACGGAAACGTGTACGATCAAAGGCAGTTTTGTATCGATTAGGATATTTGTTTGTTTGGACTGATCTTTGTGGAAGCCCCTCGAGTTCCAGTTTAGGATATTTCAATTAACGTGGATTGTTTATTAATAGTTTTATATTTACTCGTTGTATTTCAGTTTTTACGAGCTTTCAAGCAGAATAAGTTATTTTGATGATTGATAGAAGCTTGGAGGTTTTGTAGAAAATTAAAACCATTCCTCCGATGCGGCTTTGTCGGATCGATTGACTTCAGCGTTCGCCCGTTACAATGATTCCTAAATATATATACCGGCCCTTTTTAAGAACTTTCAATATCCCGTGACAACTGTTCAGCGTTCCGCACGGCACTTTTTTCAATTACAGCCCGAACTCTTTTCAACCTGGACGTGCTGCTTATGGCGGGCCAAGATGGAAAATTAAAAACATATGTGGCATACTTTGCTATAGGCCTATAGAGTTGACCTTTTTTTACCTTTGCAAAGAGGACACAAACGACATTATTTCAAAGGGCCACGATACACATTGAAAACGCAATAACACGAAAAGAAATTTGTAATTTCAAAAAGATTAAAGGACCATTTACTGGTACGCAAAATTTCAAAGCGGGATTGCATCATGTTGTGGCTTACAAAATGCCGAAGTTGCACAATTTTTCATCGTTTTACGAGAGGGTCAAAGGCCAATTAGGCGTATTTTGAACTTTTCGATTTTTTGGAGAAAGCAAAGCGCGATGGAACCGTTTGTTTTGAAATATTTGAGGTCCTGAGTACTATTGTAATCACATGACCGTAAGTGTACTTTCGCTTTGTACCAAGTTACACTTGGGTTATTAGGGCTTTAACGGTGAAAGTGTCTACGCTTTCTATTTTGCCTCTGATTAAAAGAAGTCATGGCCCAAGCTAAAAGTTTTTTCGATGACGTGAAAAAGGAAATAGAATGCCCAGTGTGTCAGGAGCAATTTGGTGCAAACAAGCAACCGAAACTTCTCAAATGCCTTCATACCTTTTGCAAATCATGCTTGGACGGATGGCTTTGACATCGCACAGGAACCATTAGTTGCCCAACTTGCCGCACAGTAACTGAGTGCCCCAACAATGACATCGACAGTCTCCCGTCAAACCTATTTTACAAACAAATGGTGGAAATTGTGGAGGCATTCACTGGCCAAGAGGAAGCATCATGTTGCGGGAAATGCGACGAACAAAAATCACTGAGATTTTACTGCTCCAATTGCAACTGTTTATTGTGCGAAGAATGCGCCGCACTGCACAAGAAGTGGAAGGACTTTAGAGGCCATCAGCTCAAGGAAATTGGACAACTTGAGTCCAGTGATATAGAAGACTACTCTCGAAGCCGGAGCTAACGACTGCAATGAACACGACGACGAATTTAGATTTTTCTGCGAAGCATGTCAAATTTGCATTTGTCGTGACTGCGCCATATTGGATCACGACGACCACAGGAAAATTTCGTGAGAGAAAGGACTAGAAAATAAGACAACTGAAATTGAGAATAAGATACGAGAGGTTCAGGAAAACGGATCTCACTTGAGAAACAAAAAAGAATCTCTAGAGAAACGTAGAATCAAGGTAATGAACAGCTTTGAGCGAGCAACAAACGGTGTAGGTATGGTTGCAGAACAATGGATTACATTTATTCGCAAGCATCAAGCAGACAAAACAGAAACGTTAATGAAGCAGAAAGACGCATTTGAGGCTGAATTTTCAAACCAGATGTCGAGCTTGGATGGAAGAGTGGTGGAAATCGAAAGCAGCCTCAATTTTGGCGAGGTAATTCTCTCTCGTAGGATTCTACCAGAAATTTTAAATATTGAAGAAATGTTAAAGAACAGGCTGCAAGAACTTTCCGTAACCTTTGAGCCCACACTGGTCTTCCCTGAAGTTGTGTACAGTTCAAATGATTTCACTTGCTTGAAAGACGGACCTGGAAAGCTGATAAGGACAGTAACAGAACCAACGGTATCTGTTGCAGAAGGTCGTGGTTTGAATGAGGCCGTTGAAGGAGAGGAGAGCACATTTACTGTGATTACAAAAGATATGAAGGGCCAAGTAGTTTATAGCGAAATCGATCAGGTCAATGTTGAAATAATCTCCATCAATACGATAGGACTTTTGAAAGCCAGCGTGACAGACTCTAAAAATGGTCGATATCAAATAAAGTACAGAAGTGAAACTGCAGATGACTTCAAAATATCTGTTACAGTCCGAGGTGAATCCATCAATGACAGTCCATTTAGATTACAAGTGAAAAAGAAAGAGACACAAACATTTCACCAGGTATCATTTTCATGTTCTAAAAATTTCCATTTTATTCAAAAGGAAAGAACGGTAGTCATATTATTACTGACTGTATGAGTCTGAAATATTTGATTAAAGGTTATTTCTTACTGCCTTTTATGGCTACCGAGGTTAAATAAATTAAGTGTTGTCAGAGTTATTTTTTCTCTGAATTACTTAAGTTCCCCTGGATCTCTTCTCGGAATTTACTGTACCTACTTTTTAATTAATATTATGGTAAAAGTTAAAGAATAAAATCAGAAAATTTGTACTTACTGTTTGCTCATTCATCGTTATTACAGTCACCGGAAAGTTGAAACAACGTGAGAAACCAGCTACACCTACAAAGTCAAAACAATTATGAATGATTGTTTCAGCAGCAAAAGATCACCCAACACTTGAACGAAGATTCATTTGCAATACCACTGTGTCTTTGACAAGTATAAGTTCACTTCTATGAAAACGGGAATGAAAGCTGAGTCAAAGAAATCTAAAATGACAGGTAAAAGGTATACTATTGACGTGGTTAATCCGCTCGCTTCTCGAGGTAAAATTTAAAATTATAGTTATTACATATATTCTGCTTTTTTCTGGGAAATTTCGATGACATACACCGAGCGTGAAAGCCAAGTAACAGGACCAAGATTCCTCATTATTCCCATCATCAAATAGTTTCTTATGTTTTTACTTACCTTAAACATAATTTTAATTTGACAATATTGTGAAGCGCACCTGAATATATTCATATAGAGGTCTGCGCTATATAAATATAAAATATTATTATTATTAACCAACAACACCTCAAAGTCATCAGTGAAGAGGCCTCCACTTAATCATATCGAAAACGAAATTCTCTCAATGGCGTAAGGTTATAATTTAGGGTTAAAGGGTGTGATCAATCAAGAATTCTTAACAATCAGGAGGCATAGCACACCTCGATCTGATTGATCGGACGGCGCAGGAAGCAGGGGCCTGGTACAGAGATGGAACAGATGAGGATGACGAGAACTTTAAAAGTGATGATCAGTTAGAACACATGTTAGGTAAATACAACATTTATTTGTCGTACTTCGACAAATGTGGAACTGTTTACATTTGAAGTGTTCGCGGTTATTTGAATTTGTAATCTTGATTCGATGATGTTCGTTGCGGGCACTCTTACCCAAGAACAGGACATTATTAAACCAAACTGTGTACAAAAGACCATATGCTGCTTCGTCACAAGGTTGCCTCTCGTTAAGCAGGTTCTGAACCTGCGTTTACTCCAGTTTCGGTGGTTTGTTGGTATTTTGTCCTTACAGTTGAAACTTCGTAACACTTCTGGTCCGTCGGATGAAAACCAAATTACTTGCGTGGCTCTAAAGAATCCCGAATCGTATAAAGAGAATTTTATTCGATCTGAAACAATAAATAAATAAGATTTCTAAACAACAGAACCTAACCAAAAATAAGAGACCCAAGCACATCATATAATCTTCAAAACACGAACAGATTTAACCGCTAATCACATGCGGTCTTACAGAAATTACACTAACAGAAATCAACGCGAATAATTGAATGTAACAAAGCCTAAGGAAACCAGAAACAACTTAAAACAACTGACTTACTTCGTGACGGGATTCCAGAGTTAAACTAAACTGTATAATCATCAAAAACGGGAAAGCTATCCTGATTCATGCCTCCGACACAACACGTGTAAAAACTAACTAAAAACCATCAACTTACTCATATTTCAGTGTCAATCAAGGTGATCAATAAGTGAAAAGAAAAGGTGAAATATTAAACTAAATAAACTTTTAAACGTAACGCAAATGTCACGCGAGCAATGTTCTTCTCGAAACAACTTCCATGTACGAAAGAGAGTCAGGCTCGTATTCGCTTACGTTTTGATACCGAACTACGTCTGCTAGTATTGCTTACACATTTCTCCCATCTATAAAGCACCTTCAGGTTACTTTGGATCTTTTTTCGTTGCGTTTTTTTTCGGTTTCAGACAATTTTTGATGACTTCGACTTTCAGGGCCTGTTCACATTGAGGTGGGGGACCTTAGGTACGTCCATATAATCTCTTATTTTACCTTGATCACGTTTACATGATAGGTGGGGTGACCCGCCTAGGCGGGTTGCCCAGTCTGCTGGAAAGGGTAACCCTGTCAGCCAAGGTGACAATTTGTAATGTAAACGTCTCAAGGTGGGGTAAAATGAGTGAAACAATAGCGAAACACGAGTGTGTTAAAACTTTGTACATTTCCTAGTCGTCCTATGCAGAGCTATAACGTTAAAACAACAATTTTTACATCCTTGTTACAAAGAAACCTCGACAGCGATTTAGTCTCGTTTTTTCTTTGAACTCAACTCTACATTCACATGTTATGCCGAAGTAAAGACGTTGTACCTTCAGAAACCGTTAACGCATCGAGCTACTGGCGAAAATCTTAAAAGAAAATAAATTATGTTATTTCGGTAACGTTTTACCATACGTCGTCATAGCGACATTTTAAATTCCTTTGTTAAAATTACAAGTGCCATAACAATGTCGAGAAACTTCCCTCCAGCATCCCGGATTTGTAAGATTGTATCAGAAATGCGGGCTATTTTTCGACCACGGTTAGGCGGATTACCTCACCTACCCGGGGTCTCCCACATTCATGTAAACAGGCCCTTAGAAACTGTTTGGTTCTTTCTGATTGCTCTGTAATTTTGCGAATAAAGTTTTCCTGCTTTGGAAGTTTCGTTCTGTTCACTTCATAAATATGTTTCAGTTAAAAGTTCCTCCCTTAGAAAGTCACGCCAAAAGACGTAAACAGGGCAAGGTTCGGATCGTTTAGTCCGGCCATATTTTTCCTTCGCTTCGCATTTTGCCTTGTTTCTTAGAGTAATATACCGTCACATATTTTGCACGTTCTGTCGACCTAACATCACGTTTCAATGGTATAAAAGTGGTATAATGATATGTTCATATCATTGTGTATCTAAAAAATTGTAGTAGTTTTTCTCACATGATCTTTACTCTGAGAAGAAAGACGAACTTGGCACCTTAAGTTAGCCTCTACAAGTACGTTTCCCTGAGATATTGGTCCTGAAGTTGGGCAAATTTTACATGATAACCATTGCCTTTAACCTTGCGAGGTTGTTTAGGTACGGTACAAGATAATAACTTTGAAACATGTTTAAAATCCTTCATCAGTTTTACAGAATATATCAAGGATAGAAGCACTGAGGCGTAAGTTCTACATTACGTAAACGTCGAGTGGTTTGAAATATTCTTGCTACTTAAAATCAGCTCTTATGTTTCGTAGGTTCAGTTGAGCTTTCTGTTGTTAAGGGTGACATCACGGATCAAAACGCCGATATGATGGTGAATGCAGCCGATTGCAAACTCAGTCATGATGCTGGAGTAGCAGGCACAATCATCGACAAAGGGGGCTTTGGTATACAGAAAGAATTCATCGAGTTCTTTCAAATCCAAAAAGATCGGTCTCTGGCTGCTAGCACAACGGCCCCCAAACCTCCAAGTTCAAAAAGGGAGAAGAATAAAGGAAAAAATGAGACAGATGATGTGAATGACCCTTTGATATCGGATAGCGATTCCTCCTCCAAGTCTTTTTGCGATGCAGTGACAAGTAACAGACGCGGGGACGTACTAAACGGAAAGGGTCTTCGGGTAGGACCATCTGAAGGTAAGACTACGTTTCGTGAGGTGAAATATTTTATCGCAACAAAACCAATGTCAGGCCTTTGTTTGCAATTTATTGGTTGTATAAGGTTAGTAGAAAGTCGGTTTCAGTGTTACAGCCGTACAAAAGATTGATTTATGCTAATGTTGCCCAAGATATTGCTGTTCGATCTGGAAATGCCTAAAAGAGGAATTAAACTTTTTCACTCTCCGAGATAAGAGAAGCTTTTCGAGTTCACGGACTGCTGTCCAAATGAGCCTTCTCAATATTCGAATTGCATGAAAGCTCTTCTATCTGTTGGGATTTTAAACCTTGTAATGGTTTATTTGAATTATTTATGTTATTGGTCCTCATCTACCAGCCTTTGTATTGTGAAGCAGGGTAATTAAGTATTATCAACTGAGTTGATAATTAAAGTAAATATGCCACCATAAAGAGTTTAAAAGCAGACGTTTCGAGCCGTTAGCCCTGCGTCAGAGCAATAGACGAAGGGCTAACGCTCGATAGTCAGCTTAATTCTAAATTACCCTGTTATACTCTCCCATCGACGCAGCGCCACAGTTTCTTTAGAAACTTACCCCCTTTATTCATTTGTACTGTGAACACAGCCATGCTATATCTGCAACAACGTTTAATTTTTCTACATTAACTAGATTCTGCTTCTAGAGGTGCAAGTAAAGATGACGAATGTGTGATTTGTTGGGATGCGATAGAAAATCCTAAAAACTTGGGGTGTAGGCATGTCTTCCGTACTGACTCTGTGGAGACTACGTTGACTTATGACAACCGAAGTCCACTATGTAAAGAACCGCAAGGTGTCAAAGGAAATCAACCTGACGGGAAAATGCACGTGAACCATAGTCAGCAGAGTTTTCCGGGCTATCACGGTAATTATAAAATAATCACACGAGGATAGGATCCCCTTAGAGATTGTAGGACGAATTTGGGTCCCCTCCATCTGAGCGCCTGTTTACATGGAGGTTGGGGACCCCAGGTGGGTGAGGTAACCCGCCTCAGCCATGGTCGAAAAATAAAACGCGTTTATATGCATGCACGCGTTTACAACCCCGGGGTGCTGGGGTGAGGTTTCTTGAGGTTGTTGTTGCGCTTGCAATTAAGGAGTTTGAGCAGAGGCGTCCCAAGCTCACATCCCGAAAAAGACGAAAGATTAATTCTCGGACACATGTGTATTTATTCATGAAAGCGTCACGCGTTGTGTTACGCGGTGTTTGGTTTCGCGAGAAACCGTTGACTTAATACGTTATACGGAATAGTTTGGGAAACCAAATATGGTCGATTTATAACGCTAAATATTCCGAAATGTGAACATTGTACACTCCTTGCGTGTCCGTTGCGGTTTCTGGTGACTTCTGCCATGAGACGGTTAGGAAATGTACAAAGTTTTAAAACATACATGTTTCGCTTT
This sequence comes from Pocillopora grandis, assembly GCA_964027065.1. Lineage (NCBI taxonomy): Eukaryota > Metazoa > Cnidaria > Anthozoa > Scleractinia > Pocilloporidae > Pocillopora > Pocillopora grandis. The sequence goes on along the minus strand of OZ034734.1, from coordinate 28,386,425 downwards.
TGAGTTTTTTGCCATGAACCGCCACCCCGGCCAGGCGGGTTACCCCACCTTGACATGTTTATATGGCAAATTGTCACCCCGGCTGACAGGGTTACCCTACCTGGCAGACCGGGCTACCCGCTTAGGTGGGTCACCCCACCTATCAGGTAAACGTAATCAAAATAAAATAGGAAATTATATGGACAGGCGGGTTACCCCACCTAGGCGGGTTACCCCATCTAGGCAGGTTACCTCACCTACCTGGGGTCCCCCACCTCGAGGCCTCCATGTAAACAGGCCCTTTTTGCTTTCCCGTAGATGTTTTGTTTGGGTAACGTTCATTCCTGAAAATGATTACTTTCGTCTGAGAAAATTATATTCATATTAGTTTTGGTATATGACTGAGTTTGGTGTAACACACCGATAAATCCGGTGAGGTTCCGTGATGAAGTGGTTTTTAACCAGGTTTTCCTCCTCGACACCCGTTCCATTAAAAATGCCCCATCGACCCGTGACGATCTAAAAAGTTTTATTACGCAAGTAGTGCTATCGCTTAAAATAAAGGGAAAGATTTTTAAGAGCTGGTATGAGTGAAGAGATGTGGATCATTCTATATGGTTTGGTAAAAGACTTTGAGAAAAAGGACAAACGATAAACAAAAAAAAAAAAACGTTCGGAGGTCATGGAATAATCGTTGATAGTGCAAAATGTTCTAGATCTCAAGTTAACGGATACAAAGATCTTACTTTGGATTCAATATCCCCTCAGTTGCCGTCAAAACGAGACGGATTTAGGACGGATCATTTTACTAGCATGTAAAAGGCAAAATGAATTCGGCACTCATTCTGGTGTCTGGTTACTCCATTTTGACCATCTTGGATGGCGCAATTCTCTTTGCAGGTTGTGGAACAATTATTATTGTCTACAGCTTTCCTTCTGGGATTCAAGGCCGGGAGCATCCACATCCTGGCGAAACATACAGTAGTACCAGTCGTACCGCATATCTTCCCGATAACAGAGAAGGGAAAGAAGTATTGGCTCTTCTGAGGAGAGCATTTGATGCTCGATTGGTGTTCACGGTGGGCGGTACGTCAATAACTTCTGGGTCGCGAAACCAGATCACCTGGAATGGTATTCACCACAAGACTAATATATCTGGAGGGCCTCACGAGTGAGTGATTCGTTAATATTTTTCTACTTAATTAAAAGAGAATACATTGGACTCTTTACTATTAAACGTAAAGAGATGTTAATTAACTTTATGTTGTGTCCTAACTTAAAGGTCTATACAAGATCTGTTAGATCTGCTCTAGAGTACGCCGTGCTTGCGTGGCAATCCATTCCAGGTTGTCTGTCTGACAAAATTGAGTCCACACAGAAAAGTGCACTTATGATAATTTTCCCGTGTGCTGATAGCTACTTAGATGCCCTCGAGTTAGCACGGGTGGAGACCCTTACGTGTAGAAGAGATAAGATATGTAAAAAGTATATATGCAAAATGAAGGACTTAAACCACCCTCTTCATCCTCTTCTACCAACACGCCTAGACGATACCTGTCCCTACACCCTAAGGCACAAATCAGACCAGCTGCACTTTTACAAAAACGTTACTACCTGTAGAACAAAGCACAACGAAGACTTTTTCACTTTTAAGTGTTTTTAACAAATGGGATACATGTTCAGGTGTGGTGTATATAATTTGTACTTAGTATACACAGAAATGTACACAGTTGATTTTATTAATTAAGTTTTCATTGTACTATAACTCGTTAATTCAGTAAGTTACTACATGAGAGTTTAATAAGCTGTTATTATGTAATGTTGGGTAGAAGCTTGAAAGTTTGGAAGCCTCCATGTTCTTCTTCGACGCACAAGTCTTCCTTATTGATATTTCATAATAATACATATTGCTCAATTCGCTGCTGAAATATTTGTAATTATTATCGCAGGTATGGTTATCCGGACTCAGGTTATCTCCGACGGGTTAAAAAAGACTTGGCAGCCAAGGGAATTCGCTGATCCTAAGTGAGCGGCGACTCTCGAATATTAAAGATACATTTTGGCGCAACATAAAGACTGTGATATCATCACCTATCTGAGAAGAAAGGACTCCTCTCATGTGGCTTTGATATCGTATACATTTTGTAGTTAGGTTACAAAAAAAAAAAGAACAATAAAAGAACAAAAAACATTAGAACAGTGACATCCCTAATACACAAGTTTCAGGTGGTATAACAGTTCTACTGAAAATGTGGCCATTGTGAGAGTTAAGTAAGAGGCTACATGAAACATATTTCGCTCTTTACGGCTATTAAAACACTGTTTAATGATACGTAACAAAGTTTTTCTGCTTATTTCTTTGCAGTTAATTTTTCCGTAGGTTGTCATAGAGGATAGCTTTTTTTTTTTTTATCAGTTATTGTGGATTTCATTTCTCCGTTGAGCCCCAAATGAAAATGCTTAAAGAATCACGCCGTATATCCCGACATTAGAAACAATCCAAACCAGATGAGAGCAGTGAGCTTAATTAATGTTGACCATCATGGTTCTTGTTTCGACCCAAAATTTGACCTACAACGTATACTTCTGTTGGAGGAAGTCTTCATGGGATGGCAACAATTATAGATGACCAGCTTTAGCGAATAACTACGATCGAACAAGACTTTTACCGTATCACTTATCACATTCACAGAATTAGCAGTTCAGAATTAATTTTGCTGTTTTTCAAACCATAACAACTCGCTTATACAAGGATACCGTTTGTAATTTTTTTTGGTTCCTAATTTTCATTTAAGTTTTCACTTCTTTGTTTTCTATTTCGCACAAAGTGTCAGGCACTTAGTGAACTGGAGAATAATTTTTACATTGGTAAATGAAACTGCCGTATTTGTAATATTTACATAGATCTGGTTATTCAAAGGATGGAGAGTGATCTCCAGAGAATGACTCGTATTCCGGTGAATGACATAACGAGTTCTGTCATAGGGGAGTTTTGTTATTGGATCGGTGTTCCCCTTCCCCCCCCCCTCCTCCAGTTGAGCTTGATTCAACATCTTGCAGGCTTAAGAATGGTCAGCTATATTTATCGTCCGAGACATATGTGAAGTTGGGACTAAAACGGTTTAAAGAGGACCGGTCCATTGATATTTTACAGGCGGCTGTTGGATTAAAATAACGAACTCAATCCAGAAGCCCAAACTTATAATATACCCCGATATAACGAACACATGTCAACACATGACAAAAGACAAATGCGAAACAGAAAAAAATCATAATCCTTTAATTCTGTAACAATAGAACAACTTCACAGTTAACAGCTCATTATAAATGCCGACAGTGACACTATCGACACATCTACAGATCCACTTTATCCTCTTTATCTCTTATTAGTTCTATTAACTTCTTTAATTTTGACAACCCACTGAAATTTTGACTTCCACTGAAATTTGTCCTCCTGGCTTCAAAAAGTAAAACACAAGTGAACTTGTCTGTCACGGCTGTCATGTAAAAGGTCGTGAAAGTCGTTCAACGGATCGCATTACATTTTTCGTTAAAATAGCCCGAACTTTTTTCAACCTGGATGCTTCGTTTATGGCGGGCTAAGGAAGAAAATTTGAGGAATTACAGGAATAACCTTTAAGGTGATGTTTAATAGTTGAAAGCCCTTACAACCCAAGCGTAAATTGGTACAAAATCTTGGTATATATATATATATATACCAGCCCTTTTATTCAGGCCTTTAAATATCCCATGACAACTGTTCAGCGTTCCGCACGGCACTTTTTTCAATTATAGCCCGAACTCTTTTCAACCTGGACGCGCCGCGTATGGCGGGTCAAGAAAGAAAATAAAAGGAATTAAAGTGCAAGGAAAAAGCTTGAACATGATGTATATTATCAGTCGTAAACATATGTGGCAGACCTTGTTATAGGCCTGTAATTTAGTGTTGACAACTTAGTTAAAAATGTAAATGGGCCACCGTAAAGAGTAAAAAGGCTGACGTTTCGAGTGTTAGCCCTTCGTCAGAACGATTAGAGGAATTGTGGGTCGTGTGTGCGTTTATATGAAGAAAGTGGAGCTACGCTATTGGTGAGAGTATGGTGACGAGAAAACAAGAATAAATTAGCTGAATGAAAAGTGCTAGTTGATACCTTGAGGATTAAGAGTGCCGATTTAGAACATAAATTTTTGTTCTAATGTTTTGCGGCTTTCCGAACTGCTTGGATGTGAGGAAAGGCCGCAATCTGTCATAAGTTGTTTGGAATGATTAGGGAGATTAAAGCGTTATTTATTTAGTTGACCTTTTTTTACCTTTGCAAAAAGAAAACACAAAGCACATTATTTCAAAGGGTGCCTATGCACATTGAAAACCCAACAACGTGAAAAAAAATTTATCATTTAAAAAAGATGAAACGACCATTTACTGGCCCGTGAAATTTCAAAGCGGGATGCATCGTGTTGTGGCGTACGAAATGCTGAGGTTCGCAATTTTCATCACTTGACGAGGGGGTCAACGGCCATTTGGGCGTATTTGGAACTTTTCGATTTTTCGGAGAAAACAAAGCCAGGAGCCCATCACTTAATGGGCTCCTGACAAAGTGCGTTAGAACTTTTTGATACAATTTGTGAAAAAGGTTCATCAAAAGGTCCTTTAGGAAAAAATATAACGAATAATGAAATATTGCATCTTTCAACGGATTCTCGATATTTACGGTCAGTGGCTCTTAAAAGCATTATTACGACAAGAGAAGCTGCTCTCGATTGCTTATTTTATTATGGTCATCATTTGTACATGTTTTGCTTTTGTTTTAGATGTTCTCTTGTCTTATTTTGTCTGTTATGTTTCCATGTTTCCTACTTTCCTTGTACTTTATTCTTTCCCAACCGTTTGTTTTTGAAATATTTGAGGTCCTGGGTACAATTGTTATCACATGACCGCAAGTATACTTTCGCTCTGTACCAATTTACGCTTGGGTTGTAAGGGCTTTCACGGTGAAGGTGTCTAAACTTTCTATTTTGCCTTTAAAGAAGTCATGGCCCGAACTAAAAGTTTTTTCGATGACGTGAAAAAGGAAATAGAATGCCCAGTGTGTCAGGAGCAATTCGGCGCAAACAAGCAACCGAAAATTCTCAAATGCCTTCATACCTTTTGCAAATCATGCTTGGACGGATGGCTTCGACAACATCGCACAGGTGCCTTAAGTTGTCCAACTTGCCGGACAGAAACTGAGTGCCCCAACAATGACATCGACAGTCTTCCGTCGAACCTGTTTTACAAACAAATGGTGGAAATTGTGGAGGCATACACTGGCCAAGAAGAATCATCATGTTGCAAAAATTGCGACGAGCAAAAATTACTGAGGTTTTACTGCTCCAGTTGCAACTGTTTACTGTGCGAAGAATGTACTGCTCTGCACAAGAAGTGGAAGGATTTCAGAGGCCATCAGCTCAAGGAAATTGGACAACTTGACTCCAGTGATGTAGAAGACTATTCTCGAAAAACGAACGTCTGCAAGGAACACGATGACAAATTCAGATTTTTCTGCGAAGCATGTCAAATTTGCATTTGTCGTGACTGTGCCATATTGGGTTACGTTGACCACAAGAAAATTTCGTTAGAGAAAGGACTAGAAAATAAGACAACTGAAATTGAGAATAAGATACGAGAAGTTCAGGCAAACGGATCTCTCTTGAGAAACAAAAAGGAATCTCTAGAGAAACGTAGAATCAAGGTAATGAGCAGCTTTGAGCGAGCAACAAACAGTGTACGTACGGTTGCAGAACAGTGGATTACATTTATTCTCAAGCACGAGGCAGACATAATAGGAAAGTTAATGAAGCAGAGAGACACATTTGAGGCTGAATTTTCAAACCAAATGTCCAGCTTGGATGGTAGAGTGGTGGAAATCGAAAGCAGTCTCAGTTTTGGCGAGGAAATACTCTCTCGTAGAAATCTACCAGAAATTTTAAATGTTGAAGAAATGCTGGAGAACAGGCTGCAAGAACTCTCCGTACCCTTTGAGTCCACACTGGTCTTCCCTGAATTTGTGTACAGTTCAAATGATTTCAGTTGCTTGAAAGACGGACCTGGAAAGCTGATAAGGACGGTTACAGAACCTATGGTATCTGTTGCAGAAGGTCGTGGTTTGAATGAGGCCATTAAAGGAGAGGAGAGCACATTTACTGTGATTACAAAAGATACCAAGGGACAAATAGTTTATAGCGAAATCGATCAGGTCAATGTTGAAATAATCTCCATCAATACGATGGGAATTTTGACAGCCAGCGTGACAGACTCTAAAAATGGTCGATATCGAGTGAAGTACAGAAGTGAAACAGCAGATGACTTCAAAATATCTGTTACAATCCGAGGTGAAGCCATCAAAGACAGTCCATTTAGATTACGAGTGAAAAAGAGAGAGCCGCAGGCACATCACCAGGTATCTTCTTTCATGTTCTGAAAATTTCCACGCTATTGAGAAATGAGAGAACGGTATTCATATAATTATTGATTATACAGTCACTAGAGAGTTAGAACAACATGAGAAACCAGCAACCACTCCAAAGTCAAAACAATTATGAATGATTGTTTCAGCAACAAAGGATCACCCAAAACTGGAAGGATGATTCATTTGCAATACCATCGTGTCTTTGAGAGTGTTTGACCGATAATTTTTCTCCTTTTTTCAGTTCCACAGAGATGAGATGACTTCTAGGAAAACGGGAATGAAAGCTAAGCTAAAGAAATCTAGAATGACAGGTAAAGTGTTGATCCGCTTGCTTCTGGTGGTAAAATTTAAAATTTTAGTTTAGATATATATATATATATATTCTGCTATTTTTTTTGTTTTTTCAATTTCACCTGTTATGCTGAGACATGTGAAAGAATGCCCCAATCATTGAGTTAGTTAGGAATCATTGATGAGTGCACGAGCAATTGTGTGAGGATATCATCCAAAAATATGGTCTTGCATCAAGCTTTTTTTGGGCTTCCAATCATCCATCACCATGTTTATGTTTCTGAAAGTGAATAACAATAGCTTCTTCTTTGGTTTCTGGAGTAATTTCTGAAACTAAGAAGTTATTTGCAATGTCTTCTGCACTAACATCCACGAGACTGGATGGATCAGAGGCCTTAAAAAGTCAAATCTGCAGGGGATCACTTTCCCTCAAGGCTGTGTTAAAGGAGAAGTAGGGTCCAGAAAAGCACTTGTTTTTCTTTTCACCAACAAAAAGCTGATACAAATATAAAATACTTTCCAAAGTTTCACCCTCTAAAGCGCTTCCCAACCATACAAAATCCTTGTTCGAAAATCGAGCAATAACGCACCATCTTGAATATGCCGCCACCCTAAACCTTGATGTGAAACAAAGACGGCTGTTGTAGAACTGCATCACTTCGAGCCAAAACATGTTCCCTTGGAGAACAAGGTGTCCAAAGACGATAGTGATGCATCTGAAAGACTTAGCAGTTTGAACTGATCGACTGCGTTCGTAGTGAACTTAGAGAAACTGCAAGAGTGCATCTGTTGTCTCGAACAGCCGGAATCGAAAACTGGTGTACGGAATTTCTTCCATGAACTTTGTTTTTTTCTGCTCTTTCAATGTGCATGCGATAAGGAATTACCTTCGAATTCACGTGATTAAGACTAGTTCTGAAGACCCCTGTTTGGGAATCGAGCCTTGCATGTGTTATGATTTTTACGTCATAATTGGTTCAAATTTTTTTCTACTTTTTTTTCCTCATATCACCACTGTCCTTGTTCTTGGTTTTTTTTCTCAAAAAAGTAAGCTTTCAACCAACGTGTTGGAAACAAACATTGAAGGTGGTTCACTTTTTAGCCTCAAGTACCATAAAACAAACTCTTGAATCATCGACTGCTTCAACACTATTAAATACTGTGCTCTAATTATTACCTCACGGCGAAAACAGTGTTGTGTCATATTGCAGATCGCGACAAGTCTTTGATTGTTTGCTTAAATCGGGCTGTTTTGCGAACAGCACCTACATGCTAAGAAATATATATATTGGAATTGATATTTATCCAACAGTCTAGAATGTGCAAGGTACCCTAGGAAAGAGAGAGTTATACATCTCAGCTTTGTGATCTGTATTCCATGATGTGTAGCAGTATTATCCTACTTAGAAAATATTCACTTGAATCTCTGCCTATATCAGTTAAGGTTATCAAGCATTCAGCCTATGCCATGCTTGCAACTCATATGAAAATATAGGTTATTAATTTCCTTCACACTCTTGGTTGCCTTAAGGCTGATAGCACCATAAACTTTAAACATTAGCTTACAACTCATGCGAAGATACAGGTTATTAATTTCCTTCACAGTCTTGGTTGGTTCTTGGCTGATGGCACTGTAAACTTTAAACATTGGCTTTCAACTCATGTGAAGATAAAGGTTATTAATTTACTTCACAGTCTTGATTGCCTCGTGGCTGATGTTAAATTCTGTATTTTAATGCTTTACTATCACAATGTTATAGGATTACAACAAAACCGGACATACATGCAACATGCTCCTTTGGTCTCCACAACATTCGCAACCAAGCATGCATAGCATTGTGGGATGTCCAATACATAAACTTACAGTTAACTCAAACATCCAGTTTTAATACACTACAGCTGATAGCACTATTGGCTAACAGATGTTATCTACATAAGCTGCAGAATTATGACCTAATTCTGTCTTGCTCAACTCTGAATGTTCATGTAATTTTATTTTTATGTAAGGTAAGTGATTATAAATGACTTATTAAGTAAACAATCAGAAGATGGGATAACCTTTCTTTTTCCTTCTAATTCTTTCATAAATCCACCTCACACACTATTTATGTTCAATTACACGGAAAACAGCATAGAAAATAATTTAGACAATTTAAATGTCTATGGAGAAATATGCTCTTTGCTTACTAGTCATTTATAATAACCTACAGTACATAAAAATAAAAGCTCAAGTGCATTTAAAGAGAACAGAATTAGGTCTCAATTCTGCTATTTTATGTAAATCTGCATCTCTTATAACCTCTAGACAATGTTTATGGGATGAAAAGCCATGGCATGATTGTGACAATCAAAAATTTCCCTGATCGAGAACTGAAGGTTAAATATCTAGGTGTTACCTTGGACTCAAATCTGACAAGGAAGAATCATATTGGTGAGCTTCGCTTAAAAATGTCAAAAACTGTGGGAATATTCTCAAATTTGAGGTACTATGTTGGTTTTGATATACTTTGTATACTTTAGTATTAACTAATCTACTCCTTTCTCACTTATGGTACCCTAGTTTGGGGTTTAACATATCCACCTTATTTAAAGCCAGTGATTACTTTGCAAAAGTGTATAGTCAGAATTATAACATTTTCTGAACCTACATCACATTCAGAACTACTGCTAAAATCTCTGAATCTCTTAAAATTTCTTGATAATTCATCTTGAGATTCTTCATTTTGTTTATCAGTGGTCTCACAAAATAACTCCTTGTTTTACTGATTACTTTAAGCCAATATCTTCTGTTCATTCATATTAAACACATCAATCACTGAATGAAAATCTGTTTGTAAACCCAGTTCAAACAACTCAATATGGTAGTCGTTCTCTTCGTTACACGGATACCACACTCTGGAATTCATTACCAGTTATTTTGGTTTCCTATATAGTTTTCTTATTGTACTGTATTCTTCATATTGACTTTTGTAACACTACTGTAATAATTATACCCTTCTCTAATATACTGTATTTGTGTGAGTTTTAATAAAATTGAATTGAACTGAATTGAGAGCTTCAAGTGACTATTTTTAAGTAGGATAATACTGCTGCACATTATGGAGAGATGTATTACTCTTTCTCTGCTGGGGCACCTTATGCATTCTTGATTGTTTTAAAAATTAATATCAGTTCCAGCATATAAATTTCTTACCGGGTCTGCATAAGTGGCAGTCTTAAAGAAGTATAACCTAGCTTATAAGTGTTATTCTTAAAACAGCCCGATTTAAGGAAACGATAGTCGTGATTTGTAATACCAAACAACACTGTTCATGCAAGTGAGGAAATAATTAAAGCACAACATTTAATAGTGTTGAAACAGTCGATGATTCAAGTAGAGCTTGTCTTACGGCATTTGAGGCTAAAAACTGAACCACCTTCGATGTTTAATTAACAAGTTGATTGACAGCTCGCTTAAAAAAAAAAAACAAACCAACCCAACCAAAAAACAAACAACAATAGTGATATGAAAAAACAAAACAAAACAAGTAGGAAGAAATGCGAACCTTTATTACGGTCAGGTATGACATGTGAAAACGATAACACGTGTCAAATTCTGGCAAGGATCGATTCCCAACAGGGGTCTTCAGAACTAGTCTTAATCACGTAAATTCGAAGGTGGTGGCTCGTAGGGCAGAAAAGAACTAAGTTCATGAAATAAAATCTGCAAACCTGTTTTCCGATCCAGGCTGTTCGAGACAACAGACGCACTCTCTTGCAGTTTCTCCGAGTTCACTGCGAACGCAGTCGATCAGTTCAAACTGCTAAGTCTTTCAGACGCATCATTATTGTCATTGGGCGATTTTTCAGACGCCTTGTTCTCCGCGGGAACACGTTTTGACTCGAAGTGATACGGCTCTACAACAGCCGTCTTTGTTTCAGAGCAGGGTTGAGCTCAGTGCGTAAGCTCTAAAACATGGAACGACCCAAGACCTCCTAAAACCACCTACAACCACCTACAACCATCTACAACCACCTCAAAAACAACTACAGCCACTGGCAAACTATCTAAAACCATCTGAAACAAGGCATATATGTCCAAAATAAGGCGAGACGACAATATGTCACGTACATGAAATACGAGAATCGAACGAAACCTCCACCTCCCCCTGAAATCTTACTCTCCCCGGTCCCATGTATAATCACCCATCTCACGAAATGAAATGCGATAGCACGCTAATTATATTAAATTCCCTCAGTAGCAAAAGACTTGAAGAACTTTACAAAATGAACTAACAAATAAAAAATAATAAATAGGGAATAATACACGGGCGCGCGTAGATATGGAATTTCTCTTCGACTCAGTGTTTAACGATAGCTCACGAGTGAGCGCAGCGAACGGGTGAGATGTCGAGTTGAACACGAGAAGAGAAATTCCATACCTTCAAGCAACCATGTATTATTTTGTTTATCATGTAAACACAATAGCCCTTTTCTGGGAAGAAAAGCCGACCTCATTAATGAATGAAAATAAATGAATAGACAATGCTCGAATAACAATCGTAGAGTGCGTTGGTGCCGACTCTTACGATGGAAAAATGCGTTGAATCATGATTATAAATTTCGTTCGATTCTCGTATTTCGTGTACGTGACATGTTGTCGTTTCGCCTTATTTTAGACATTTTTAAAAGCCTTGTTTTAGATGGTTTTAGATAGTTTGCGAGTGGCAGTAGATGTTTTTGAGGTGCTTGTGGGTGGTTGTTGAAATTTTTGAGGCGGTTGTAGATGGTTGTAGGTGGCTTTAGGTCGTTCCATGCTTTAGTGTGTTTACCGAGTCAAGACGTCACGCAAGAAGGCGGCGTATTCAAGATGGTGGCGTTATCGATTTTCGAGCGAGGATTTCGTATGGTTAGGAAGCACTTTGGGGGCTGAATCTTTGGTAAGTATTCTATCTTTGTAATAAATTTTTGTTGGGGGAAAAAAAAGAGGGTTTTTGTGGACCCTATTTCTACTTTAAGACATCCTACCGAACCTCCCAGAAGGTAATCTGGGTCAATCTGGACCGTCTCAAAACAAATAAGGGTCATGAAACGCCAAACCCTGTTATCAAATTTTGCCACGCAATCTGGGGAATCCCCATGTAATTAAGCGGTTGCAATGCGGTGTATCGTAAATTGTTCAGCAGAAACTGAAGGAATTTATTAAGAAAAGGCCGCATTAAATCCCCATGTATCTCGTTGGAGTGAGCCATTCGAATTTAGTTTTTGTGGAGGTAATCCCAGATTTTCACACGCCACTGCAGCAAACAAACGAGCAAACTCTCACAACTTTAAAGTATAAAATTTAAATTACTCACAATTACTTTCCGCGCCGTTTACTTAATGAACAGAGTTAAATCTTCGTATATGAATGAATCGTCGATGAGGGTGAATAATACTTTCTGTTAGTTCATTGAATGTTTTTGAAGAAAAAATTGTCGTGAAAGTCCTTGCCAAACTAGTTCCGTTGTTTTTCAAATGTTGTTGCGATTTTTTTTTCTTACGCGCTCTCTAATTGACAGGTGTCAGATTGCGACAGATACTTGTAAAAATAATGTTTCAAAGTTTGTTTGGAAGCCTTTTGAATCACCTTTATCCTTACGCAAATGAAAATGTTTCGGTGAGGCATCTCTCTTTAATTTGGATCCCCTCTATTTTAACTACCATTTACTCGCACAAAAATTGTTCAGTTTATGGAAGATCTTGCCGTATTTACAGCCCTAAATCATTCGGGTTCTTTCTGAAAGAATTTCGTCGAGTTTAAAAAGAAACGTTATTTACCGGCTTAGGGTCGGTCCGTATGGTGAAAAACTGTGACCTCGGCTTACGGCCTCGGGCAGTATTTTCAAGACCTCGATCACAGTTTTTAACCATACGGACCTCCCAGCCGGCAAACGACATATATTTATTCTAACTTGTTGTTTGTATTTAGACTCGCCCTACAGGCTCGTTCAAATACGCCACAACTCGTAAAAATACTCAGTGATACTACATACCAAAACGTCCAATAAGATATATATAATTCAGGCGTACTCATGCTGCTGATTTCTAAAATCTATTTCAAAATCAATTTAAATAAGGCCACAAAGACAAGTCCTATCGTAATGACATTCACAAGAC
>OZ034734.1:28368568-28371068 GCA_964027065.1 Pocillopora grandis | reverse complement strand
CTTATTCTTCTTCTTCTCCCTCTTCCTCTTCTTCTTCTTCTTCTTATTCTTCTTCTTCTTCTCCCTCTTCCTCTTCTTCTTTTCCCTCTTTTCTTCTTCTTCTTCTCCCTCTTTTGCCCCTGAAAACCACGTTTTTGGCTTTTAAAACTTCAGGGGAGGTTGGGAGAACACGAGATAAACGTGGGAAATCACGACGCGAAGCGAAGTGGTTTCCTGCTTATCGAGTGTTCTCCCAACCTCCCAAGTGTTTACATCAGGCTATATAAACAATGAAACCATTTTATATATTCTTTTATAAAATAACTAATGAAAGAGCCTCTTCTTGCAACGAAGGAAAGCGACGTGCTTGTTGTTGTTGTTCATTTGGCTTTTCGGCTGTTTCTTGAATACTGGGAAGATTAAACTCCAAAGAAGAATTAGGAAAATCTTCTTCTTCCATTACTGTACTCAAAACAAACTTAAAGGCCAATGGCCAATTAGAGCGCGCGTACTATTTGAATCATTTTATAATTACAAATGAACAATGATTTAGAAAGTGTTTCGCTCTTTTAGCTACAAGCCAACTAGCGAGGTCGAAAAGCAAGCAAAAGGGTGTTCAGCCTCGACAAGAATTCATTGGATGCTGTATAATATGGGCTTTGAGTGTTTATTCGAATGGTACGCAGCTGTAGGTATGTTGTTTATCAACAGTACTGAAAGAATACTGAAGGGTTTCCTTTATTCAGGTGTTCAAGATATCATTGCAAGGAGCCAGAGACAGGCACACAATATTAATGGTGTCGAAGTGCTAGAAGTGACGCCCCATTACTCTTTCCTCAAAAACGCCACATCCAAGGGAATGGAGGTGACGTTTGATCCGGATATTTACAAATATAGTTAGGTTCATCACATGAGTGAACTGCAAACGTTGTTCCGTCGAAAAGAAGACTAAAGAGCCAATACGGCGGAAGAGCCGTATTTAATTTAAAAACGCAATTCGATCCAAAATACAAAGAAACCACATTGGCACTCGGCCTAACAAGTGTGTAAAAAAAAACAGAAAATTAAATGTAATAACCTTGAAATCAACTGAAAACTTGCTTCTTGAATACCTTCGTACTTGTGGCAAGTAACTAGTTAGCAATATTATAATACCTGGTTAGCTTCATTGAAATTGAACTGAACAACTGAACAACTAGATTACGCTTCTTAAATTAAAAGTTTTATTCGAGAAGCATTGCGATAATTATTGCGATATATGAATTCAAACGGAGCGCGCGCGGAATAGTAAACTTAAACAGCGCGCGCGTTAAATTTAACAATTTATTACACCCATTTTGAAATCATTGGTGGTTCTTGTAATCTGATTGGCTCTAATTGATGCGATTTATTCATGAATCGCACCATTTTTTGCTTTAAATCGCATCTTTTTCCCGGCCAGTGAGGAGGCCACACTAAAAACAAAACAACCAATCAGATTTTAAGAAAGTGTCTCTGTAAGAGCGGTCCGGTCGATTTTGCTTGAGACACGGATTTCGCTCGTTTCTCGTGTGTTGTAAGACATTCATGTACCTATACTAAAACCACAATCAGTTTGATCGGATCTCTTGATTTTTCAGAGTTTTACGGAAATTAAATTTCACTCGAGCGAAGGCTTGTCGTGACACTTTTCAAGACTTTAATTTCATACAACTTTGGAGGACTATTTACAAAAAACTACGGAATTCAGCAAAAAACAAATACCACAGCAATGTATATTAACTCTATCTTATCTATCGAGGCGACTTTCGTAAACATCACGTGTCAATCAAGGAAACAGGAAGACTTGAATGACACCTTATCGGTTCGCCTAAATCACACCCGCCAAAACCGATCAAATTCAATATAAATTTTTGAAAAAGTGAGGCGTTCTTAACTAATCCAACTAACATAGCTAGGAGGTAGGTGCCACAGAAAAGGTAACTACAGAAAAAGACTTTAAAAGTCCGACCTTTACGAGAACTTTATAACTCCGTGGACTTACCTAATTTTCGGCAATCTCCAAGTTTGGCCGCCATTTTGAGGGACTTGTCAACATGAAGCGTAGCCGATATAAATCAAGCAGGTAGATCTAAAACCGTCAGAAATACATACGAAAGCAATTCGAATGAACTTTACTTTCGATTCAAGCGGCAAAATTTGAAATTGTTCGTTAAACTTACCATCCCCATGGGACCATTTATTCCAACAATTCAAACACTTCAACTTTCTGAATTCCCCTCGTCGATTCCACCGCAAGAAATAACCTGTGCCATCCAAGCTTCGACCCGAATGTGAAGTACGAATCAAATAACATTACTGCTCCATCTTTGCGGCAATATCACGCTGGTATTTTGATTTTCCGATCGACAAGAACGGTGATCAGGAATCGATCGTTTTGTTTACCTCATAAACGTGACCGCTGACCAGCCGCTAAGTGAAAACAGCATAGCGCGGGGTGGGGTGGGTGGCGGGCTTATCGTCATAAGATATTCGAATACAT